>QUSF01000005.1:45082510-45197958 GCA_003676055.1 Chloebia gouldiae | reverse complement strand
ATTCTATTCTATTCTATTCTATTCTATTCTATTCTATTCTATTCTATTCTATTCTATTCTATTCTATTCTATTCTATTCTATTCTATTCCATTCCATTCCATTCCATTCCATTCCATTCCATTCCATATTCTATTCTATTTTTGTATATTGACAAGGAAAAACAAACCCATTGTCACAAGCTGCAAAGCCCAGCAATGTCAAGAAGAGGTTGCAGCCATCCCTGAAGAAATGCTGTGGGCTTGTGGGACAAGCACAATACCTGAACTGCTCACAGCTGAAGGCCAGCCTTTGTCCCATACACTGTCATCACTGTGTTTCAGGGTTAGCAGCTCGCTGAAATAAGATGGGCTCATTCCTGTTTCTCTATCCAAGCTTTTTTTTTTTGTTTGTTTGTAGATTTAAGGCCATGAGGACTGGGAGATGGGGGCAGGCAGAGCTTGGGAGCCAACCAGCAAGCAGGTGAGCTCTGGAAGACCCCAAGACATCCAGGATCATCCCTGAACCCAGGAAAACACAACTCTGAAGAGCAGCTTGCTAGAAACCGAGCGAGCATGAGGGCGGACGGCTTATCACAGCCCCAAGGACAGAATGAGCCCTTCCACCTGGCCCAGCCTTTAAGAAACCCCCAAAAAGCAGATCCCAAACCCCACCCTGAGTGGGACGTGGGGGCAGCAGCGGAGGCACTCACGTTGAACTCCTCCCTGAAGAGCTTGTTGTCGTCGGCCATGCGCCGGTTGATCTCCTCCTCCAGCTTGTCCACGGGCAGCGGGGGGTACTTGCGGTTGGTGCTGGGGGAGCGGGCGAGCAGGGGCATGCTCTGTGGCTCTGCAATGACACCCAGGGGGTCACGGGGACCACCAGCTGTCCCCCGTGGCCAGCAGTGCCAGGGGAGCACAGGGACCCCCCGTGTGGCCGTTCTGTCCTCGTGTGTGCACTTGGAGGGGAGCTGGAAGAGCTTCTTGGCCCAACAGCCTCCACCAGAGCAGGCTGCTCTGGGCACACTGGCACTGCTGGCCACGGGGGCCTCTCACAACAAGATTTTGAGGGTGTTCAGAGAAGGGAATGGTCATGGGGAAGGGGCTGGAGCACCAGGAGAGGCTGAGGGAGCCAGGAAGGGGCTCAGCCTGGAGAAAAGGAGGTTCAGGAGGGACCTTGTGGCTCTGCACAGCTCCTGACAGGAGGGGACAGCCGGGAGAGTCGGGCTCTGCTCCAGGGAACAGGGACAGGAGGAGAGGGAACGGCCTCAGGCTGGGTCAGGGGAGGTTTAGATTGGATATTAGAAAAATTTCTTCATGGACAGAGTTGTCCAGCCCTGGCACAGCTGCCCAGAGCAGTGTTGGAATCCCCATCCCTGGAGGGATTTAAAGCCATGTGGATGTGGCCCTTGGGGACATGTCAGTGGTGGCCTTGGCAGTGCTGGGGGAATGGTTGGAGTGGATGATCTTAAAGGACTTTTCCAATCCCAAAAAATCAGTGATCCTATGATGATTAACACTCTGATCTACACTCTCCCAGAGGCAGGACAGGGCACTGAGGACCAAGTCAGTGCTGGGGTTGGAGACCACCTGGCTCTGAATTCCAGCTTCTCCCTCCCTCCCATGGAAAGTCTGGCACCACCAGTGTGAAACAATTCCCAGGAGGGCACAGCAAAGGCAGCTGCTGCTTGTGCTGCTCAGCAGAGCCCAGAAAGGCCATGGGAGGGTTACACCAACACAGCTGAGCGTTTATGAAGTTCACACCTCCATTTACAGTGATGTAAGACGGCAGGGAAGGTCTTAGCAGCCAACATAAAATCAAAAAGGTGCTGAGTTCCAGTTAGTGCTTCTCAGAAGGTGTTTGGTTTATGTGGAAGCAGTGCTGAAAAAGCATCTGAACTGAATTTAAGAATTCTCCTCAGATCTTAATCAGTGCCTATGCATGGATGGAGAGGTCCAACTTCAGACCCTCCATGTCAGCTCTGACTCACAGCTCAGGGGCATAAGAATTGAGACATTATACAAAGCTTTAAAATTGCATGTTTAGGAGGTACAAAAAATGTTTTTATAATGAAAACAAGTGCATTCCCTGTTTTCTCCTGGAAATCTTAGTTTGGTGTCCAGAATTAGCGTGAAGTTCTGAGTTTTAATCAGAGACCATCCTAATCTGAAAGAGCAGAAGAATGTTTAATTACTCCCCAATGATGTGGGTTTTTTTAAAAAAAAAGTTCTCATTTGAGTCAAAGAAACACTGTGAAAAATCAAGAGGAATGTGAGTAGTGATTTTGGAAGTGATCACCCATTTTAATATCAACCACTTGAGGGCAAGCACTGAGTCAGTGGAATGAAAGCTGGGAAATAAACTTTCATGCTATAAAAGTCTGCCAAAACCATGGAAAACATGGAACAAAGGAGGTCAGGAAACAAAAACAACAACAAAACAGAAATTAAAAAATAATCTGCCTACAAAAATACGAGGTGGGAGAGAGCAGGGGGACTCACCTGTGTCGTCCGTGCGGCCGTTGGACAGACGGAAGGAGTTGGAGTGGCTCCCTGCCTGCTTGTATTTCTTGAACCTGCCAGGGAGAATTGGGGTGCAAAAGTCAGTAAATATCCACCAGGAAACCCAGGTTCCCTCCCAGATGAGACCTAAGTAAGAATGAATATTGACAAATGCAGTAGGACAATAAAAGTGAGCAAAATTATTAAATTCTCCGAAAGGAAGTTATTGGTTCAGATTTTTCTGATCTTCTACTTTGATCTAACAGCAGAAAAAAAAATAAAAAGAGCAGAAAAAACTTCTGGAAGTAGCAATATCTCACTTCTTTCTTATGATGGAGGAGAACTCTTTATCTAGTTTGCTCAAAGGATATATGCAAGACAAGTTTAATCCAGCTGCCTATTACTGTGTGAAAAAGAACAACAAATGATGTGGAGAAGGTCAAACAGGAATGCAAGGATGATTTTGACAACAGCACACTGACTCAGCTTACTACAAGTGAGAATTTATGAACATAATCATAAATAACCATTTAGAAGCATCCAAAAAGCTTTCCCTTTTTTTTTTGCCACACTTTTTCAAGGCTTTATGAATGAGGCTGCAGGACCTCTGAAATCCTGCCCGTGAACAGAGCTGTTCACTGAGCACATCTGGAACAGCTGCAGGAGCCCAGAGGGAGGTGGAAGGCAGGAGAAGCTTTAAGGGTGCTCTTTACAGAGGACACCCCGAGGAGTCCCTGCTCCCTGGGCTGATCCAGCAGAGCACATAAAGCCCAGGTTGATCTGTCCTGCAGCAAATCCCTGCTCCATGTGTTTTTAACTTGGAGCAGCTGCTCGTGCTCCCTTTGCCTGAAATTTGGAGTTTTGCTGAATCACTGGGCAGACAACACAAACTCTTTCCTTCAGGGCTGGGAGCCAGGTGGGAAGGACTCAAACTCTGCTGCTGAACTCCTGAGGCAAAACTCTCCTCAGGTTCACTGCTGTGAGGGCAGGCCTGGAGCCAGGAGACAGAGGGAAGTTTTCCACTGCTAAGGAAATGGTTGTTTTTTTTTTTAAAGACTTACTTAATCACCAAACTGTTGAGTAAATTAAAATGTTTACTGCAGGTGAATAAAGACATTCTTAGTTATGCTTCAGGAGCTGGGAGTGCTTCATTTTAAGCAGGGCAGATGCTTGGATTCTAAAAAATGGACATAAGAAGGCTTTGTTGTGTGGCAGCACATTTTTACAACATTATTGTGCTGTAATTTCAAATACAGCATCACCTAACGCTCCTCACAAGCTCCTGCCATTCACAAGTGAAAGGTGCACAGGGACCAAACAGAGTTTGGATGTTGGATCCTGCTTGCTACCAAGATGGGCATCAAGGAATAACACATTGAAAGCATTTTGTGTTCAGCCTCCCTGGATTACTCAGTCCATCATCTGCAGCCTCACAAGGAAACCTCACCTGCTTTTCCCCACACTGACAGGGCTTCAGTTCAATCTACCCTGCTAAATGTGACATTTTGAAAGGCAGGACAGGAATCCCCCACAAGAGGAGCAGCTTTGCAGAGAAAGGGAAGAGCATCATTCACCAGATAACCCCAAAAACAATTTTCATTCATTGTCCTTACAGGTTTCTTTTCAAAGCACCAGCTGTGTCAGCCTTCAGCTTGGGAAGACAGCACAAAAGAGGCTCATTCCTGCTCATTCAGGAATTGTTTCTGTCAAACAAGGGAATCCAGCAGTAAAGCAGCTCTTACCTCAACATGTACAGAACAATAATAATAAATACTATGACTAGGAGGGAGGACAGGGCCACCATCACAGCTATAATGGGAGTCTCATCTGCAAGAGGAAGAGAAAGGTGTGGTTATGGACATTGGAAAACATCCAGAGCCATCATTTAACAGGGCAGAGTTCTACAATTTCTGCTTGAAGAACAATTCTGATGATGATATTAGTAATAAAAACATAATAAATAATAAATAGTATTAAGTGATGTTGCAATTTTCCTGACTGAGAGTGAAGCAGAAAAGGATGAGTGAGCACCACATGCCTCAGACACTCCCAGGTCAGATTAAAACCTGAAACCACCACTCAGAGCACCTCAATCTTCTCCAAGAGTTGATCACTGTGAAATTGTGACCTTGCAGATGAAAACAGTGATGGGGAAAGTTTGGACTGGGCTATTTTGGGGTTCCTTCTGCACACCTGAATGGCCCAGCAGCCACCAGGAGAAATTTCCTCTGTCAGCTGGTGATCTACAAAACTTTCTGCCTGAGACTTAAGGGTCCAGAGAAGTTCTTAACCTTACACCATGACTTTGGTGCAAGGAATGTTTGGTATATGCTAAAGAACTTTATATTAAAATGGGTGAAAACTCTGAAATCTCTAAGATGCCAGATATACATTTGGAACCACCATGATTTTGCTTCCAGTTCTTTGTCAAACAGGACAAGAGAGCAAAGCTTCCTGCTGCACCTGAGATCTGAACACCTCCATGGAGGAGATTTGGTGTGGACCAGGCTGCCCAGAGAAGCTGTGGCTGCTCCTGAATCCCTGGAAGTGTCCAAGGCCAGGCTGGACAGGGCTTGGAGCAACCTGGGCTAGTGGGAGGAGTCCAGGGTGGAACTGGATGAGTGTTAAGATCCTCTCCAACTCAACCATTCCATGATTCTGTAATTATAGAATAATTTGGGTTGGAAGTGACCTCCAAAGACCATCTAGTCCAACCTCCTACTCTTTCCTCCCTGGGAAATACAGAGTTTAGAGAGCAGGAGAGGTCAGACACCACCTGGCCACCAAGTGTGACCCAATCTGGCTCCCTTGCAGAAGCTCCTCAAGGCCAGGTACCTCACAATTCCCTTGCAAAATCACTTAAATTAGTCTGAAACACCCCCATCCTCCATGACCCACAAGAGATTTTACTTTTCCTTTAAATAAACCATTTCTATCTCGTGCTGGAGGTCAGTGCACCAGTGGTTGGTGCTGGCAAATCACCCAGCTGGGTTGGAAGCCAAGCAGCTCCAACCAGGGAGGAGAAGGGCCCTGAAGGGCATTTTTCAGATAAATGTGGATGCCAGCCATGCCAGCTGGGCATATTTCCATTTTCCATCAGCTCCCTCCATCTGATGGGGCCACCACACTGTGTCTACACAGCCCCAAGGGGCTGCAGGGCACCACCCCTCTTCCCAAATTCTGTGCATCCATTTCCCTGCAGATCCCTGCTCCATGTGTCTCAGCAATTTCAGCCCGCAGATTCCCTTAGCTGGGGTTTATTTTGTCCATCTCTGAGCTACCCAAGGGTACTCTGATTGTGTTTCTGTGTTTGTCCCTCTGTGGTGTGAGGTCTGGGAATGTTATTTCATAAAACATTTGATTTTTCTGTCATGATTTAAAGGCAATGGCCCTGTGTGGCAAAAAAAAAAAAAAAAAGGAATTATCCTGGCTTTGCATGTTTTTGTCCTTCTCATCTACTGCTCTAATGCGACAGCACCTCCCAAAAGGAATTTATTGGGAATTTTGCCTCAATAGGTGATGAGCCTTGGCATTTCCCAAAAGCAAGAACAGGTTGGTCTTGGCCCAACCACAGCCAGCCCTGGCCTCTCACTGACATTTCTGAGCACAGCCACCATCTCCATCCCGTCTGCAGGAGAGCAAGAGGAGCTGCCATGCCCAAACCTGTGCTGTTAAGTCACTGTTAGACCATTTTTTCCTGCCTGGGCTGGAGTTAAGCTCAGCCTAACCAGTGCTGAGCTGGGCTGGAGCTGCAGGGCAGCTGGTGGTGATTTGTGAGCCAGGTGTGATTTGAGGGCAGGGCTGGCTCTGGCAGCAGGGTGCAGGGAGTTTGGAGGTTTTGGGGTTTTATTTTGCAGCTGTTCTTTCCACACATCTGGCGGGATGAGGAGTTGGAGCTTTCCCACCCAGCACAGCCCAGGCAGGAAAGGAGCTGGAGGGCCAGATCTGAGGGAATTATTGAGCATTTCTACAGAGGCTTAGCCACAATTTCAAATGAGCTCCCTCAGACCTGCATCCCCTTTTATTCCCTCTGCTAAATGTGTGCTGGCAGCTCAGAGCATCTGTCTGCTCCCTGGACCATCAGTGGGCTGGGTGAGCCAGGCACAGAGAGCAGCACCAACACCCATCAGAGCCAGGATGAAAACACACAGAGGCAGCTGATTGCTCCAGGGGGGAGCCAGCCCGGCTCTGGCCGCTCCTGGAGTGCTAAAGCCATCAGTAATTGTAAATATTCTGCTAGAGATGCCAGTTCTCAGAGCTGAGAGATGGGAAAATGTCCCTAAAGTGCTGTTCTCTTACAAGAAATGGATTTGTGTTACTGCTTGCCAACAGAATGAAGGAGAACAGTAATTATTCCCATCATCTGCACCATGGGTTTGGATCAAATCATGTAAGTCACAGTCAATAAAGACAATTCAGCAGCAGGAAAAAAAAAAAAAAAAACAACCAAAAGGAAATTTCCTGAATGGCTTCTTAGACTTTGGTCATCCAGCTCTAGGGACGTGCTGACATTCTCAGAGCAGAAACAATTCATACCTAACAGGACATGTGCAAATTGGAATGGGATTTTTTAGTTCTAAAAAGAAAAGCTCAACAGAAATTAAGATATCAGTGTGTCACCAGCTCTTTTACAGAGCTTGGGAGGCTTCATAAAAACACATTTGGAAGTCCTAAGGAGAGGTCTCTAATAGCAGAATGCTTCTGGAATTGTTTTTACTCAGTAAAGAGCAATGAAATGTAACACTCTTACCTCTTCTGTCAGAGTTACCTGCAGAAAAAGAAAACAAAAGTCTCTTAGCAACAAAAGAACAAGACATTTTAGTAAGTCAGGAAGGATCAAAGACCAAGACAGGAACAAATTTAGTAACTCTCATCATCTGCCTGTAAATCCTTCCTTTAAAACACCAGCTATAAAACCAGGATGTTAAAATGAATTCCTGAGTAAGGAAAAAGGAACAAATCCTGAGTTTTTCTCAGCAGAACAAGGAGCTGAAGCCAAGCTTTAACATCAATAAACACAACTTACTGTTTAAACCCATAACCAGCAAGTCACTGGTGTAATTCATTAGCACTTAAATATCAAGAGATAACACTGGGGCATAATTTTAAGAGTGTGGCTGAGCCAAGAGTTCAATTAAGAGCAGCTGGGCTCAGGGATGGGGACGAGGATCATCCAAGGAAAGTCTGTAACCTGCTGGGTTGGATGTCTCAACCACAGGGCACTGGAACAAACCTGTGCCAGGGACAGCAGAGCCTGGCTCTGGCAATGCTGCTGGCACAGGGCTGAGGACAGTCCTGGTGGGTTTGGGCAAGGAGGAACTGCCCCTACAACGTGTGACCTTCAGCCCCAGTCCCCTCCTCCAGCACCACTTAATTCTTCCATGATAGCACCAACATTTCCTGTTAAATCTAATGGCAAGGGCAGCCCTTAAACTGATTTTGTTCCTTGGCAAATTATTTGAGATAAAGAAAGAATTAGGTTTGATCATTTGTTCATCAAGTGAGAAGCCACTTCTGGCCTTGATGGTGCAATGGCCAATGTGTCATGGCATACAGCAGGGGAGTTCACCAAAAACTGGTAACCCAAATCACAAAAATGCAGTGGAGACACAAAAATGAATAAATTCAGCCCCCCATGAGCAGACATCATCTGACAAAATCCAGATATTAGCAGCACTTAAGGCTTTTGCCTCCATCTCTCCTATGTGTAGGCTACATTTATACCAAACTTGTCCCATGTGTGTGAGGCTATGTCAGACTCCTTCACTCTGCAAAAAAGGATTTGGCTTGGGAAGGAAGCTGGACAAGCTCAGGGGTGGCAGAACAAAAGCTGGGATTTGAACTTCCTTCAACCACATCCCTTCCTATGCTGGTGGCAAAGACAACTTCACTGCAGCTTCACAGGCTGTGGTTTCCAAAGATTCCCAGAGGAAGAGAGCACACACAGCTCACTGAGGCACAGACACACCCAACAGCCACCATCCCTTGGGAAATTGGTTCTTGAGGAATATACACTTGACACCTCCCTGCATTAACTCCACCATCATCTTGTTTCAGGGTTTTCTAATCCACAACCAAGTTACTAATCCTGTTTTTCCACTAAACCCCAAGGTCTAGCAGGCACTGCCATCTTCCTGTTGCAAGTTGCAGTACCCAAACTGGGTCTCAAACAATACGAGGAGCCAACCATGGCTGAAGAGCCACAGCTCAGCAAAGATTTCTGGTCACCTCTGCCTCCTTTTGCCTGATTTTTCCCTCTTAACCTGGACTGAGCAGCCAAACAACATTTTATGGGGTCACCTTCCTGATGTGCTAAGAGGGGAATGAGATAAGGATGGCAACAGAGACAACTCATCTGGACCTTTCAAAGACTGAAGTTGCCCAAGTAATGGGGAACATCACAAAATAGTTTGAGTTGGAAGCAAAGATCATCTAGTGCACCTGTGGATACCTTTCACTAGATGATCTTGGCCCAAATCTTTAGTCAGACAAACCTCTTCTGACCTGGGCCATTCTGGGAGTCCTCTTGTTTTACATCACCATGGAATTGGCCCCAAAGTGTTTTTTTTTTTTCTCTCCATTTTGCTCAGCCAGACAAAACAAAAGCAAACAAATAAAACCCAGAGGCAGGGTGGCCTGGAGAAGAAGAAGTGGAGGAGGTGCCTACCATTGTGGGAAGCAGAAGAGGTCTCCTGTGTTGTCACCACCATGCTGAAATTCCTCTCTGTCGTCTCTGCCTCCGTGCTGGGGACGGTGGCACGTGGGGCCGAGGGCGTCACGCTGGGGAGCAGGGATGGGGCTGGAGGCACAGGCACAGTTGTCCCCAGGGTGGAGGAGATGTTGAGGCTGCCAGTGGTGGCGTTGGGGGAGATCCTGGTGGCTGTGGTTGGAGGAGGTTTTGGCGCTGTGGTAGGAACAGTGCCCGGAGTGCTCATGTTGAGTCTGTTTGTGTTGGGCGTGGTCCCATCCTCAGGACCTGCTGTAGGAGCTTTGGTGGGGCTCCTGGGGGAGGTGGACACTGTTGTGGGTGGCTCTGAGAAGGGAAAAGCACAGGGGAACCTCTGTGAGATTCTTTTCTGTGATACTGAGGGGTTTAGATGCTGAAGATTCATGTCATTGTAACGATAGGGATAAAACACCCAACAAATCCCGAATGCAAGACAGGAAATTCTCTGGACAGCAGGAGATACAAGTGTCCAGAAAATATAACCTAGGCAGGTGCTATTTATGGGCATGTACAAATATTAGAGACCCTGGAGGTGGGGATCAATATCTGTCAGAGCTAAATCTATGAGCACCTGAAGCTCATCACCCTCTCTCCAACATTTTATGTTACAGCTACATGGAGGGCAGAAGGAATGAGACACTGAGCACATTCCCACTCAGTCCTTTGATCCTAAAGATGGGATAAAATAGAGATGAGGAGCAGAGTTTACCTGTTGTAACGTTGTTAGCACCTACACTTATCAGGCCACTTCCGAGCAAAAGGAGAAAGAACCACAAATCCATGTTGACCTGGGGAGGAAAGCACAGAACACTTATTTAAACCCTCATGCAATATCATCCCAAAATATTCCAAGGTGGGGACGTTGCTGTGCATCTTGTAAAGCTCAGAGGGAGGAGTGGAAGTGTGGCTGGAGTCCCTGCAGGCATCTGGATGAGAAGGATTTATGGGTGAGTTCATACAACCCCGAGGGAAAAGAACATGGAGAAATCCCACTCTGGTGGATCAGCAAAAGTGTCCATGGATGAAGCAGAGAATGGATGAACTGTGGGAGACCATGAGAAGAACAAGCTAAGCACTAAAACCAAGTATGTGGTCTTAAAGGAGATTAATAAATAGTTCAAACAGTGGTCTGCAAATGACTGTACTCTGAGCAAACCCAAAGGCAATTTTGCTGAAGACCATGGCAAAGAGCCTTGATCCCAAATGCCCCAGAAGTGGAGGCAGGAATGAAGGAGAGGTTAGCTCCCCCTGGCTCACTGACACCTGAAATGAACATTCAGCTCCATTCAAACCCTGTTGGATTCCCTGTGTATGTGGTCAGAACAAACACTCACAAATAATCCAAGAAGATCAGCAAGTTCAGGCTGCACGCCCATACTGTACGTGCTTCCCAAGAAACGTCCAGCAAAATTACAGGACAATGACATCAGTAAAATAATTTCCCCCAGCCCTTTCTACTACAAGATTTTTATGGTGATTTCTTTCCTCTGGAGACCTCAGAAAGCTCCTGAGAAACGGGAATCATCTCCTCCCAAACACCTACGGACCCAGAGGCTCAGAGATGTGAGACGTCATCGTGCTGGCCAGGACAGAGCCCAAAGCTGCCAAGTCCAGACCTGCACGTGGCCATGGGGCCTTCCAAGGATGGGCCAACACCTCTCCTCTGCTCTGAGCCCAGAGAGGGCTCGGACACAGCTCTGCTCCGTGCCATGGGCCGGCAGCTGCCACACGACTCCCGTCCTTCAGGCTTTTGTCCTGTGTCCAGTTGCGTCTCCAGGATCTCCCAGGAGAGAGCTGTGAGATCTCCCTGCCAAGTCAACCTGAGGTGCTGCCAAGAATGGTTTTTATTCCCTCCCCCTCTAACAGATCTTGTGTTGTTTGTGCTTCTTCTATTTATTTAAATCTGCTTCATCTAGACCCATCCCAAACTCCGGGCAGAAGGACAACACTGAAGTCATCCACGCGCTGGAAATGCTTTCAGCAATACAAGATCCTCCCACCTCACCCTGGAGCATCCTCCCACCAGCACCACCTACTTACATGTTTTTCCTCCCCCTCCAAAAGAAAACCTGGCAAAAATCGACCTTACTCAGTGACCAAAAGGTCAGACAAACCCTGAACCAGAAGGAAACCAAGCTCTGGAGATAAGAGCTTTCCACAGGCTCTGTCCACGGCCAGCCCTGCTGCTGCAAGCAGGGCAGGGCTTTCTCCAAGGGTCCCGCTGGTGCGAGCAGTCAGCATTCCAGAGGGTTTCATTGCCAGTTAAAATATCTGTCTGCATGAATTTGAACTGATTCAGTCCTCCTGTCACTGGTGAGAGCAGCACTGGCCCTGCAATGCCTCCCCCAGGCTGTGCTCCAGGGTGGGATGTCAGGAAAAGCCCACAACCAGCAGTTTGATGGTTTGATGACATGATCCACTCATGGTGATTAATACGCCCCACTCAGCTTGGTCAGACACTTGCCAGAGTCTGAGATGAGCCTGGTCTACACAGGTTTGGCTTTGGGGAGAAAATTTATTATTTATAAGGAAAAAATTCTTCCCTGTGAGGGTGGGCAGGCACAGGGTGCCAGAGAAGCTGTGGCTGCCCCTGGATCCCTGGCAGTGTCCAAGGCCAGGTTGGACAGGGCTTGGAGCAACCTGGGCTAGTGGAGGGTGTCTCTGTCCAGAGCAGTGGGGTGGAGCTGAATGATCTTTAAAGTCCCTTCTCAACCCAAACAATTCCATAATTCTATGATCTTTGCACCTTTCTGCAGGAGACAGATTGTCCACGCATCCCACTGTGGAATCCCACAGAAATAAGGTGCTCATCCTGACAGGACCCACGTGCAAAAGCGGGAGAAGTTAAACACACACTGAAACTCCAGAGAATGGAAATGATGGCAGAGAGATGCTCTGAACACCTCACAAAGGCTAATGAAAGCACCAAGATCTCATCATCATAACCACTTCCCTCACTGGGAACCCATCCCTATCACAAGGACACCATGGCAAGGGAAAGGGGAAGACTTGGCTCCTCTTTAAGAACTGCTAGGAAAAGTGACCACTTGCTGTGTTTTGATGAATATTTGCAGAGAAACACCATTCACTGAGGTGGATATGGCTCCTTTCTCTTCCCCCAGCTTGCTTCTCAAAACAAGAGTTCCCCTTCATTTGGGATCCTGTTCATTTGGAATCCCCATTCATTTTGAGTTCTGTTTATTTGGGATCCCATTCACTTGGGATCTGCAATCATTTGGAATTCCCATTTGTTTGTGGTTCTGTTAATTCATGATCCCACTCATTTGGAATCCCAGTCGTTTGGCATTCCCATTGATTCAGTATCCCATTAATTTAGGATCCCTATTCACACTGGGTCCTTGCTCATTTGGGATCCCACTCATTTAGGATCCCTTGCTCATCTGGGATCCCACTCATCCCATTTCTGCTCCTGTTCTGGGCAAGCTGTGCCAGAGTCTCCCCACATCTTCACCACACTTTCCCTTGGTATTAAAGAAGGACATGGAGGGTGGGAGCAAAGAAGGAAAAGCCGTGAATCCCCTCTCTGCTCTCCATTATCGGGAAATAACCCACAAAGGACAAAAGAGTTTGGGCTTATTTCCATAAACTGTGATTGCTACACGGATGAGAGCTACAGGAGATTCCTGGACTGGCTGCAAAGCCCCTTTGGGATGGTCTGATGATCACAGAATGGTTTAGGTTGGAAAAGACCCTTAAGCTCATCAAGTCCAACCATCGATGAGGGTCCCTCCTTCGCTGAGCCGGCAGCACAGCTCTGGGATTACATCAGCGGGCAGGGAGCTCTAAACCCCCCTTGATTCTACATTTAACCAGTTCATTGATCCATGAGTGGATTGCAGGAGGAGGAAGGGCTTGGCAAGGGGAGATAGTGATGGATTTCCCCAAGCCTTGCCCTGCTTCTGTGAAGAAAGCTGGATGTGGGCGGCACGTGCAGAACCTGAGTTTTTATGGCTTTATCACTGTGACTGTCAGAAGGAATGGGATGCTGGGAGC
This sequence comes from Chloebia gouldiae, assembly GCA_003676055.1. Classification (NCBI taxonomy): domain Eukaryota; kingdom Metazoa; phylum Chordata; class Aves; order Passeriformes; family Passeridae; genus Chloebia; species Chloebia gouldiae. The sequence continues at coordinate 45,184,739 of QUSF01000005.1, read as the reverse complement.
ATCCCAGCTTGCTGTGCACATCATTACCCAAAAATCCAAATCCCTGGAGCTGCTCCTGTGACCGGCAATCAGCTGCTACAGCTGCTTTATCACCTTAAAACCAGATCCGGAGCAGGGAGCAGGCAAAGAGCCCTGCACTGGGGGAGGGCTGTGCCAGCCCAGCTCCCAGTTCCCAGTTCTACAACACTCCTTATTCCCAAAAGCAGCATAAATAAACGCCAGCGGTTCATCGTTCCCCGCTCTTTAACATAAAAGGCCTCGAGAGTCCCACCCCAAAGCTGGAGAAACCCGAGTCTCCCTTCCCCCTCGGCTCCCCCTCCCTGCTGGTTTCGGAAATGGAGAGGAAATACTTGTAATGTTATCAACATAAACACAGCTCTTGGCCGGCTGCAACATCCTGCGAGCTCTGCAGAAAAACACCCTGACGTCAGGGCTGCCCGGGAGAAGGGAGCTGGAGGCTCTGGCACTGCTGCTCCAGAGGCTCGGGATGCATCGTGGCTCCTTCTTCTCTCAAAGATCAGGCTTGGAAAAATTGATAATTGCCACTGGTGTGCCCATAGATATTGTATATATATGTATTTTTTTTTGTATATAGATATAGATAGATATAGATATATAGATATAGATGATATAGATATAGATTAGATATAGAATAGCTATAGATATAGAATAGATATAGATATAGATTAGATATAGATGATATAGATTAGATATAGATAGATATAGATAGATATAGATTAGATATAGATATAGAATAGTTATAGATATAGAATAGCTATAGATAGAATAGATATAGATTAGATATAGATAGATGATATAGATAGATATAGATATAGATATAGATATATATAGATAGATATAGATATAGATATAGATGATATAGATATAGATATAGATATAGATGATATAGATATAGATACAGTGTATGTACACTGCATTCTTCCATAAACTGCTTGGGATCTTCCTTATAGGAAAGGCTGGATTTTAAGCTGCAGGATGTATGTTTTAAAAGAAGCAGATCTTGTCAAGATGATTGATGCCAGAGGAGGGAGAGAGAAAAAAAAAAAAAAAAGGAAATAATCTCTTTATAAAGTAATAAGTGGCTTCAAAATGCCTGTGCTGGTGTTACAGGAGGGTCAGGCTGCAGGATCACCCCAGCATGCTTCCAGAATGCAAAGAATTAGAGTTTATTGCTGCAGAAACTGCCCAGATCCAACCCGGATACAGCCGTCCACAATCAAAGGCAGGATTTACCCCCACCTCTGACATATTCCTAATTCCTGGAAAATGAGGCAATCTTTTTCTGTGTGCACCGAGGAGACACAACCTGAATTCTAACCAGCTTTCCCGGGACCCCAGAAATCCCTGCTGTCATCAGGAGGATGCTGAAAGGCAGTGGCTCAACTGAGACTGCCTCGTGCTGGCTCCAAGTGCAGTGAAAAATAAAAATAATTTTCATTTTTCCTTTTTATTTGTTGGCAGGGAGAGAGGGTGCAGAACTGGGAGCAAGGTTGGCTCTTTGAAGCAGCTCACAGTAGGGCGAGAACAAGCACGAGCATAAAGAAAGAGGAAAAAGGTCATTTTTTTATTCTTTTTGGTGGCAGCAAGCCATCAGCATGGCTCAGCCACCCTGGAAAACAAACCTGCCATTCCCTCTCCCCCTCCCTGCTCCTTTTAAATCCTGTTTGTGGATTTCCAGCCTCCCACCGGAGCTGCCATCCACGGCAGAGGAGTTTGTTTGACAGCAGGGCAACTTCATCATAACCCAAACCTCTCAATGAGATGCAGAGGATGTAAAAACACACATGGAATAGCTGAGGGCTGTGGCGAGTTGGCCATCACAGGGAGAGAGGAACTGAATTTAGGGAGGAAAAAGGGGTTTGTTGTACTAAAACGCAGTGACTAATTCCTTGCATGTGTCTCTGAAGCTGAAGCGAGGCCTTTGATGTGTCACTGAACATTATCCCCCACCCTCTGCTGTTCCACTCCTCACCAAAAAAGATGAATCACAGCAGCCATTCACCCTTTCTGAAAATCCATTTAGTTTTCTTTCTCTCTTTTTTAAAAATTTTTTTTAAATAAACAGGCAGCTTCCACATGAGTGACAGCTCCTGTACGGAGTGGGGCAGGAGGAGGAGGAGGATGAGCCTGTGGGCAAGGCCTGGAGCTTGGCTTTCTCCACCTGCTCAAACTTCCACAAATCACTGCTTTCCTGCACATCAGGATTTGCTCATGGATAGTTTGGAAGGCACCTTAAAAACCATCCAGTTCCAACCTCCTGCTGTGACAACTTCCACTTAGCCCAGGTTGTTCTGAGCCCTGTCCAGCCTGGTCTTGGACACTTCCAGGGATCCAGGGACAGCCACAGCTTCTCTGGGCAACCTATGTGAGAGCTTTAACAATCTCACATTAATTAATTTTTCCATCTAATTCTGCTTTCTGGCAGTGTGATGCCATTTCACACGGTCCCATCACTCCAGGCCCTTGTTCAACGTCCCTTGCCAGCTCTCCTGGAAACCCTTCAGGCACAGGAAGGTTTTGAAGGCCTCCCTGAAACCTTCTCTTCTCCAGGTGAACACCCCCAGCTCTCCCATCTACCTCCAGAGCAGAGGGGCTCCAGTTCTTGGAGCATTTTCATGTCTTTCAGTTCAACAGGTGAACACACACCCATCTTTCAAAGAGTAACATCGTGATACGTGCAAGGAGGGAACCCAACCCTATTCCCACATGGATTTCTGGGCACCTAGAAATATCTGTCACTGTTAGGATAAGGTTAAAATCTGCTGGTCTGAACCAGGATCAGCCTTTCCTGTGGATATGAACCTGAGTGAGATGTTAACCCATCCCATGGTGATCCTCTCTCAAAGCCCACCCAGCAGCAGCAATGTGTGTGAAGGAGCCATGGTGGGGGGATGGAGAGGATCAGGTGTTCACCAACCAGAACCTGGAAGGAGGTTCCCCGAGCAGGTCCAGGGAGGGGATCCTGCCCCTCTGCTCAGCACTGCTGAGCCCACACTGCAGCTCTGGGACAAGAGGGACAAGGACAGAGTGGGGAGAGCCCGGGAGGGGGCTGGAGCATCTCTGCTCCCAGGAAGGGCTGGGAGAGCTGGGATGCTCAGCCTGGAGAGGAGAAGGCTCTGGGGGCCTCACCCTGTCCATCAACAGCTGCAGGGAGGGTGCAGAGAGCACAGAGCCAGGCTCTTGGCAGCGGTGGCCAGGGACAGGACAAGGGGCTGTGGGCACACAGTGACCACAGGAGGGTCCCTCTCAACATCAGGGAACACGTTTTGGCTGTGGGGGTCACCAGGTGCTGACACAAATTGCCCAGGGATGTTGTGGATTCTCCTTCCGTGGAAATATTCCAAATTTGTCTGGACACCGTCCTGTGCAACCGGATCTGGCAGCTCTGCTGGTGCAGGAGGTTGGATCAGATGACTTCCAGAGGCTCCTTCCAAAATCAATCACTGTGATTCTGTAACTGTCCTGCAAACTTTTCAAAAAGCAAAGCTGCAAGGCTTGAAGCTCATAGTGGAGTCAGAAAGCACCGAGCACTGAGAAGGAGATCCCTACACCATGCAGGATGTTGGAAGGGATTCACAAGGATCACCAAGTCCAGCTCCTGATCCTGAACAGGACAACCCCAAAATTCACACCATGTGCCTGAGAGCATCATCCAAACACTTCTGGAACTGAAAAATAAACTGATGAGGTTTTCAGCAAAAAAAAAAAAACAAACAAAACAAAACAAAAGAAAAACAAAAAAAACCAAAATAAAAAAAAACCAAACCAGAGAAAAACAACAAATATGGATGTTTTTGGGACATGAAATAGTTCAACTTCCTACAAAGATGGAGAAATGGTGACACTGGGTACCAGTCACTGCACCACAGAATGGTTTGGGTTGGAAGGGACCCTAAGGATCATCCAGTTCTAACCTCCACAATTAATCCCCTGTAACTGGCACATCAGACCTCGCTCTTCTGTAATATCTTGCTTTTAGGAAAGAATTCTGTCCCTGCATGTTTAAAAACAAGCAACTACTAACAAATAGCCTACAGACTTGATGGTCTCATGCTAAAAACATAGAAGTAAAAGCCAGGGCATGAGGCTACATCCCTGGATGCAGATCTGTGGCACATCTAAGACCAAAGCCCTCAAAGATCCTTGCCCATGGAAGGGCACCCCTGCCACAGCCACCGCCTGGAAACTGCCCAAGGTGCCTTGGAGGGAAAGAACTCCAAATACAAATTATTTTCCTAATAATAATTTTCCTAATAACTCTCATAATTAGGACAGGTTTAATTTGCCCTCAGCCACTCTTTTCTCCTGGCGCCACAGATGTGTGATCATGGGAATACGTGCCAGTTGCTACTGCAGAATAAACTGGGGTGGCTTGGGGAACAAATTATGGAAGAGACAGAGAGGATGAAAAGCTTCCTGGGCCTGTAGCAATGGAGAATGACCAGCTGGAGAGAGTTTCCTAAAGGACAGAGCATCAAGAGGAACAGGTGAGTGCCAAGAGAAGGGGAGGTTTTGAGGAGGGAGCTGTCAGGGCACAGAGGAGGACCAAGCCCAAGCCTTGACCAGGAGGAAGGTGCTGGGATGGAGGTGAGGGATGGGGTGCAGCAGGAGCTGTGCTGCCAAGGGGAGAGGGAGGTGGTGTGATTAACACAGACCTGCCAAAGAAACGCCCTCAGAGCTTATAAAAACCCCTGGCTAGTACAAGACCACTCTCCTGGTGTGCTTTCCCCACGGGATCAGCACTGCAGCCGCAGCACGGCACCGGGAAGTGGAGAACAACTGCCAGAGAGGCACGGGAGAAGCTGCCTCAACTCATTATTCAAAACCATTAATTAATAATCAAAACAAAAGAAGTCAAGGCACACAGGAACGTATTTCCTTAAATATCCTGTTCTAGGGTGTCCCCTCCTAAGTCCCAGGAGTGCACAAAGGAAACATGAGCAAGGTTCACATTCCAGCTATGAAAAGGACAGGTTGATTTTGATGGAGGAGTCAGGATGAAGGATGGCTATTATTCAGCATGACAACATCCCTACCTAGCAAAATGCCTTTCAGAGAAAGCGAGCGGTGCGTGGGGAGGAGAAACAAGGCTTAAAATAAAAGAAACCCCCACAAAGAGAAAAAAAAAAAAAATGAAAAGCCCAACATTTGGGCTCAGCCCTTCCTGCAGGACCGGGATGAAGTCCCAGCTCCACGCCAAGATTGAGCCGGGAGCCTTCAGGCGGTGAGGGCTCGGAGCATCCTACTTAAAACAAAGGTGTCGGAGGGGGATCGCTCGCATGACAGCCTTAAAAAAAATCTCATTACAGAGGCTCAGCCCCCATTAAAACGCATGCGTTGGGTCATGCAGCTGCACCTCCGTGGTTGTGCTTACCCTGGAATCCACCCGGGACACCTGTAGGTGCGGGGAGCTGCCAGCCCGTCCCACGGAGCAGCCCCCGGGCTAAGAAAGTGCCGCGGAGCCGAGAATTCACCGCTTTTACCTGCGGTAATTCTGCACCGCTGCTCAGTTCAGCCCTGTTGCCACAGTAACACTTGTGGTGTAGCCGAGATCACTGATTATGAAACTAGGAAAAAAAAAAAAAAAAAATCAGAGGCTGCTAATTAGGATATACTCCAGTTCTCCAAAAGCTCCATATTAATGACATTACGATTGCGAGCGCAGGGAAAACAGATGCCAGGAGGAATCACCTCGGTCAGCAGCACCCCGTGGCCAACAGCTGCTTTTTTTTGGGTCTTTTTTTTTTTACAGACAGGTCTTAAAAATTCAGCCTGCAAATTCCCTGTAAGATCGACTTGTTTTCCTCCTCTTTGAACAAACGTGTAAGACTCGGTGGAACAGTCTTTACTCTTTACATATATTTGCATGTATTACATTGGGAGGAAAAAAAAAAAGGGTTGAGGATGAGGTACAAATGGTGACAGCCAGAGCGGGGCCAGAGATGCATCCCCTGCATCTCTCATTAACAGCGTTTCTCTGTTTTCCAGATAAACCAAAATCATGATTTTACCAGTGGCTGCGAGGGTTTATAAACAAGGTTTGCAAACGAGGGGATCTGGATTTGAAGCGTATTCCTCCCTGACTTCTGTGAGTGCCAAAAGCATTGTGAGGCACGTCTTCTGCTGAAGGTTTCAAGCTGAAGAGTCTGACTGGAGCAGTTGTGCTGCCAGACACAACTGTTTTTCAGCACAATCCACAAATAAGACATTGGAGCGTGTTTCCAGGTGAAAGGAAAATTGCCTGACAGGTATTTCTGGAGCTGCAAGCCCAGAGAGATGCTGCCTTAAAAAGTCAGCTCATCAAAATGCCATGATTTTTCCATTTTCTCAGATGACCAATCTAGTGAGTGGATGAAATGCTGCTGAACCTGCAGGGCCAGGGAAAAGTGAGTTCATGGATTTTAAGAGAGTTTTTAAGAGCTTCCTATCGTGGAAGTGACCAAGGCCAGGTTGGACAGGGCTTGGAGCAACCTGGGATAGTGGAAAGTGTCCCTGCCCATGGCAGGGGGTGGAACAAGATGGTCTTGAAGGTCCTGTCCAACCTGGCTTTGAGGACTTCCAGGGATCCAGGGGCAGCCACAGCTTCTCTGGGAAACCTGTGCCAGTGTTTTACCACTCTCATGTAATAAACATGTTCTTTACCTCCAGAACTTGGAGAACAACTGGAGACCCACCTCTTTATTCCCCAATTTGAGGCAGGAAAATAAGTGAGATTAATTTTTTTTCTCCAGCAGCATCATCTAAAGCCTTGAAAGCACTGAGTCCCCCACTCACAACTGCACGAAGCAATTTCTTCTCCCACTCATCAGCAATACTGAGGAAGTGTTAGATGGAGTGTTAATTACCTATAAATGTGATTTATTAGCTGGAAACAATACAAGGCACCCACCAACCACCACATATGAGCAGCTGGCCAAGCATGAGGGCACACGGTCCTGAGCAGAATGGGATTGGCACGTTGCAGATAACAAATTAATACAACCAGTGGGATTCAGCTGCATTTGATGGTTTAGTTGGAGGCATTATTTCCAACCTTTTAATAGGCTTATTTACAGGAATTAGCCCTTTAATGCCGTGTGCTCGTGTATCCAGTGCAGTGTAAGCCGGCTGGATGCGACCACGGAGAGAGAACATCTGCTTTTGTGAGCACTTAGGGAAATTATTGCCAATTACATGGATGGCAGGTGAGGGAGGATCTGCCAGGAGGGATGAGGAGCCTTGCTAGAAGCTGATGTGAGCAGGAAGTGCCCTTGGAACATCAATATCTCAGCAAAAAGGAGCTGAGCCCAGAGTGCCACCAAAATGCCCTCAGCAAGGAAAGGATTTCCGAGGCCTGTGGAGTTTAGGGGTGATCCCTGTTCTCATTTACACTGTCAGCATTTTGAGCACATCAGTCTCCCAAATATTTATTCCCATCATACCGTGCTCCTGAAAGATGACCACACCCTGCTTGCCTCCAGTGGCTTTATTTCCACCTTTCTTTCTTTTTCTCCATCTGTTTTCTATCAGTTTTTCTAATCTGCCTGCTCTTCTCCTTTCCATCTCCCATGCCCAAGAGACATTATTATTATTTAAAGCAAAGTGATGCTGCAGGCTCAGGTCACGGAGCCAAACCAAGCTGGGCACCTTCTATTCATTGCTACTGCTGTAAACACTCATGTAAAAATGTATTTATGAATGTGACAAGAAGGTCAAGGGAGGGGATTCTGTCTCCAGTCCTGTGTCCAGGTCTGGGATCCCCAGCATGAGGAGGACATGGAGCTACTGGAGAAAATCCAGAGGAATCCAGGAGATGCTCCAAGGGCTGGAGCCAGCCTGGGAGAGCTGAGGGTGTTCACCTGGAAAAGGTTCCAGGGAGAGCTCAGAGCCCCTTGCAGGACCTAATGGGGCTCCAGGAGAGCTGGAGAGGGACTGGGGACAAGGGATGGAGGGACAGGACACAGGGAATGGTTCCCACTGCCAGAGGGCAGGGCTGGGTGGGAGACTGGGCAGGAATTGTTCCCTGTGAGGGTGGGCAGGTCCTGGAATGGATTTCCCAGAGAAGCTGTGGCTGCCTCTGGATCCCTGGAAGTGTCCAAGGCCAGGCTGGGCAGGGCTTGGAGCCACCTGGGATAGGTGTTAGGTGTCCCTTCCCATGCCAGGGTGTGGAACTGGATGATCTTTAAGCTTCCCTCCAACCCAAACCATCCTGTGATTCGATATTTCTGAGATTTATACACCTATAAACCTAATATAATATAGCTACTACAAATTATATACAGATTTTGCTATAAACCTACCATAAACTCAGTATCACTGCAGTAAACATATTTCCTGCTGACTCAAGATTGTAAGAACTACTCCTAAACTCCATGGTAGGTACAAGCCCCCGCTGATACCAACACAAAACCTAATGTTCAGTGGTTCTGAAAAATATATAATTAAAATATAGCTTCTTATCTTTGAAGTGATTAACCAACATCCTGGGACGACTGACTTTTAGCCCTCCCATGTTATTCACAATTCATCCTCTATTTTCATCCCTCCAACAAAAGGCTGAACTCAACTGTATTATTGTCAGCCAGGGCTTTTATCTCCAGCCTTCGGAGCAGTCAAGGCATGGCACAGAACAATGGCTCTCACAGGAGAACAAATACAATCTGAACAAAAATACCCTGTTGCTAAGGTCTAAACCAGCCTTTTTTGGGGCATAGCCTGCTAGATGGGAATTCCAGAGCACCCTATATAAAAAAAAAAAAAAAAAAAAAAGGAGAATTAGGACTTGGATAGGGAAAGTAACCTGACATTCAGCACTGCTGTGTTCTTCCCCCCAGGATGGCATTTAAAATTAGAGTATCACATAAAAGCAAAGCTCATGGCTGGGAGGAAAGCTGAAGTTGGAGGAGCAAGCCCAGAGTTCCATGGAGATGTTGGCCCACATGGCCACAGTGCAGATGCTGGGGAGGTCCAGATGGGACCTTCTCTCCAGGAAAGCCCTGGCACAAACCACAACGATTTCTCTCGTGAAATCTACCCCAAAAGCAACCACAGAGCAGCTGAGTGTGGTTTCCACATCCTCAGCCAAGGGGGCAGCACCTGCTTCTGCTTTTGGGGCTCGGTAGAGAAATGCTCCTCCCCAGTAGTGGCTGGACAAGGAACTGGGTCTGGCTGTGGTGTCCTCCCCACTGAACACAAGGGTTTTCAGCAGCAACGGGGTTCTGGGATCAGGAGCGACCCCAAGGTCAGGAAAAGCATGACTACCAGCCCTGGCAAGGTGGGATTTTGGGTGAAGGGACAGCAGAGCCGTGGTGGTCCACAGAGGCCACCAGCCTCCGTGACCAGCCCATCTTCCTCCCCTCTAGATGGAGCTGCAGGAGAAGCCTGAGGTCCCTCCCTAAAGTGAAGGTGGATGCACCCCATCATCTCCAAGAACAGAACCACAGAATTATGGAATGGTTTGGGTTGGAAGGGATCTTACAGACCCAGGGTGCTCCAAGCCCTGCCCAACCTGGGATTGGGCACTTCCATGGATCCAGGGGCAGCCACAGCTTCTCTGGGCACCCTGTGCCACAGCTTCACCACCCTCACAGGAAACAATTTCTTCTCAATATCCAACCCTGCCCTTTGTAGGTTTGCAGCCATTCCCCTTTGTCCTGTCACCTGCAGTTCAGTGCGAGAATAGAGAACAACAAATTCCTGAGGCAATTTCATCAAAGCAAGCAAATTACCAATTTAATTATTCCATCCTGCCGCCTACCAGTAAAATGCCCATCAATCAAAAAATACAGAGCCCCCCCAAAATAATGCTCCCATCCTCTGGTGAGGCAATTCTGTGCTGAAAACCTGCTCAAAAGCCTGGAGGAGCTGCTGTGCTCGGGGGCACCACAGAGGCAGCAGCTGCCGGAAGGAACAGCTCCTCTGGAGTGTTTGGAGATTGTGTTTGCTCTGGGACCACAAATATTTTTGGGCACATGTAAGTAGGGGTGAAGAGATGAATCCTGGCCATTCCAGGTGCAAAACAAATACAGAGAGGGAATTTCAAGTTTTCTTGATGACAGCAGAGCCTGGATGCAGCATATGAAAGAGACAACAGAGTCAAAGTAATGCTGGAATTCAGTTTTTTATGACCCATTTTGCTTTTTTTTTCCAATAAACAAGATCTCCCTGAGCAGCCATTAAACATCACCATTTGTCACTTAGATTTTAGTGATATAAAAATAAACTAAGAGGCTACGACAGAGCTCAAATTCCCCTGAGTTAGGCACCTAAGCCAACCAAAATGATGCTGAATTCAATTCATTTCAATCCCATCCAGAAGGACAGAGCTCTCCACTGTGGTTAAATCATTCCAACAGCAATGAAGACGACAGCACCCGAGACATCCCCATCCTTGAAAGTCCTTGCTGTTCCTTTCAAAAGGCTTTGAAAAGCAGCTTTCCTACAAAAACACCCATTTCCATCACGCCCTGGATAGGAACATAATACACAGAAGGCTCCTCAGTGTTGCTGTTAAATAAGAGACCCCCCAAACCAGGCATGAAGTGGTACAGGAGCTCCCACACAACAGAAAGGGCTTTCTGTGCCTGCAGGGACACAACACAAAGTCTGTTGCCCGACACCAGGACGGTGTTTGGCGGCGCGAGGGCCCAGCCTGACAAACTCAGCTCGTTTTCACAGTCGTGCCATGGGTTGGGTTGGGAGGGACTTTAAAGACTGTTCAGTTTCACCTCCCTGACATGGACAGGGACACCTTCTGCTAGACCAAGTTGCTCCAACCTGGTTTTCAACGTTTCCAGGGATCCAGGGGCAGCCACAGCCACAGCTTCACCCTCACAGGCAATGATTTATTCCCAATATCCCATCCATCACTGCCCTCTGGCAGTGGGAGCCATTCCCTGTGTCCTGTCCCTCCATCCCTTGTCCCCAGTCCCTCTCCAGCTCTCCTGGAGCCCCTTTAGGCCCTGTAAGGGGCTCTGAACTCCCCCCTGGAGCCTTTTCTTCTCCAGATGAGCACCCCCAGCTCTCCCAGGCTGCCTCCAGCCCTTGGAGCATCTCCTGGGCTCCTCTGGATTTGCTCCAGCAGCTCCACGTCTTTCCTGCACTGAGGATCCCAGACCTGACACAGCACTGGAGGTTCAGCATCTTGAGAGCAGAGTAGAGAACAGAATCCCCTCCTTGACCTGCTGGCCACCTTTCTTTGGACACATCCCAAGGTACAATTCTATTCCTGGGCTGTGAACTGGCTCATTTTTCACCCACCAGCACCCCCAAATCCTTCTGCTCTCAATCCTTTCATCCCCCAGTCTGTTCTGACCCTGGGAATGCCCCGAGCCAGGCACAGGACCTTACACTTGGCCTTGTTTGACCTCATGAGGATCACAAGGTCCCTCAGCATGGCATCCTGTCCCTCACGTGCATCACCTGCACCTCTCAGCTTGGTGCCATCACTTCTGACTCCATGCCATGCACCCTGAGGCCATCCTGGCTCAAATCCTCCTTGCTGCCCTCAGTTCAAACCAAATCCAGTCCCATCCTTCAGGGACACACATCCCCAGGCTGTCCCACATCAGACATTCCTGGATGATTATCTATGGGATTGGCTCATCCTAAATGGGTGATGTTGTACCCCAAGCCACCCTGTGCTTGCACAGCAGTGGGAGAAGATCTCCTGCAATCCTTCCATAACCAAATGCAGGGATGCTCCAAAGAGGAAGGAGAAAAGGAGAAGATGTCATTTTGGGAGGTTGCAAAAGGCTTAAAACCAAAATCCTGCAGATGGAAAAGGGGCAACATGTAAAACATGGACAAAGCAATAGGGATGTTATGAGCAGTCAGTTCATTACAGGGTTGTTTTTGGACACAGCAGTGCTGGGTTAATGGTTGGATTCAATGATCTGAGGTATTTTCCAACCTGAGTGAGTGTATGGTTCTATTTCTACCTTAATAACACCCTCATGTTAGGGCTCTGTTCTCAAAGGAACCATCTCCATGTAATTTCAGAGATCTAGATGTGATTTCCAGACATGCCTTAACTAAAACATGAACCAAGCAGCCTCTACTCCACTGTGCAGTACTTTCCTCTACTCCTCTCCCCCACAGCTTTACAGGCATCCCATGGGTTCTGGGTGTGATTTGCCTGCTTTTAAAACCCAAGCTTGCCAGATGTTATGGGATGTCTTTATAGCCTGTGTACATCCCTGATGCTCCGATGTACAAATGTGTGTACAATTATACATTTGTGTGCTGGCTGCCCCCCACCTCCCACTCTGGGAGCTGCAGGAAAGGCACACCTGGAGTCTTTGGAAAACATGGTGCCATCTTCATTCTCAGTTAATGAATTATCCCATGAGCAGTGCAAGGAAGGATCTTATCTCCACCACCAGAGGATGAAGACAAAGGATGCCTGAGTGGAATTCTGACCACTCCCAGCTCCAAAGCAGGGAAGATGACAGGCATAGCTCAGCTTCTAAAGCAGATTTTGCACCATTGGAAAAGATTGGAAGGGGAAGGCACAGGGAAAAGCAGGGCAACCCCTGCTCTCTCCTGGTGGCCTTTCCTGGCAGCAGCAGAGCATTTCAGGTGTGGGATACTCTTAAACCACCTGGAGGAACCAGTTATTCATGGCAGAAGCTGAGACATTATTAAGAGTCAAGGAAGGAACATCAGCAGTGGGGTGACTTTGAATCCTTGCTGGCATGGACTGGAATTAAAATTAATGAGTTTGAAATGAAAGGCCACCCATCCCAGCTCACACCCCAACACATCTCTGGCTGTGACATTAATGTAGGGCCAGAATCAATCCAACACCATCTTCCCCCGACCTATCTGGACACAGAGATAAGATCCCCAAAAACACCTCACAATATCCAGCCTGGTGGCACTGCCATGGATATTTTTCATCCCCACCACTGATTCTCCCCCTGCTCCTCAACAAGGACACTTTGAGGGACAGGAGAAGCTGTAACACATCTCTGAAAGCTGCTTCAGTACAAAGGGAAAGACCTGGAGGGAAGGAAAGGAAAGTTTCAGGTGATTTGGTTGAAGGATGCAGCTGTTGCTGAGCAGCTTTAACTCTTCTCATCCCAGATTAGCTCCTCAGAACTCACCAGGACCTTTCCAGATGTTCCACTTGCTGGAATGATGCCATGTTTGTGTGTCAGACTAAACATCTGTGCTTTTAAGCCTGGGATTTTCAGATCAGATCTGTGTGTTTGGAGGGGAAAAATAACAACACAAACTGTCTGTAAGGGGAGTTCCATTGAACAGAGCCACCATTATTTCTTCCTCCCCATCCCCCACATGACCCCTCCTCCCTCCACAGGCAAAGCAGTTCACCAGATTTCAGGAAAATGTGGAGAAAAACAATATTGTACATTTTCTGTGGTCAGTCTTTTCCTGTTAAGTCAGAGAGGAGCTACCAGAAACACAGCCTGCAGCTGGGATCTTCCCCTCCTGCCTCACCACTTCAGGGGAGCACCTGACGTGGGAGCTGGGGTTTGAGGACCAGCTGAGCAGCCCAGTGTGAACTGGAAAGGTGCTGGCTTACCCCATGGGTGTGTGCACCACTCCTGCTCTTACAGGGCACTCACTGGAAGGATGAGAGGATCCCTCCAGTTTGGGCTTCAGAGGCTCCATAAATCTCCATCAGCTCCACTCTTCCACCCTCCCAGCTCTTCATGAGCCCTCACTGCTGAAGCAGCCTTTGGTCCCATCCCCACCCTCACCTGAAGACAAGAGTTAAATATTTCTGTGTTGACAGCTGGCTCTAATTTGGGGTCAGCTGTGGGGAACATGATCTGTGCTTCTGGCCTGAAGCCCCATCAGAGAGGCACCCAGTGTCCCACCATCAGCATCACCTCGAGCCTCAGCATCTCTGTCCTCTCCCTGCACCTCCCTCACAGGGAAGAATTTCCTTCTAATATCCACCTAAACCTGTCCCTGCTGCCCAGCACCTCTCCAAACTTTTCCCTGTGTCCCTCATGGTCCAACAGCATTTTCATGTGGGGCTTTTGCTTCTTGCCCATTTCAAAAGACCTGAAATATTACAAGAGCTGGGATGTGGAACATGAAAATTGGGGGTTTAAGAGCCTGGCAGGCAAAATCCATGAGTCACAAAGCTCAGGAGCACTCAGGGACATCAAATTGCACAAGCCCTGCAGTAACCTGAGGACTCAGGGGGGTGGGAGGAGGGAAATCTGGCACCTCTTGTTCACACTGAGCAGGTCCCTGGAGCAAAGCATTCCCAGAACCACACCTAAAAGCTTCTGGGAATTCTCACCTGCCATGAGTCAGGGAGCCAGCCTGGAAGCAGGTGACAAGCTGGGCAGCCAAGGACAGTGAGGTGTCCCAAATCTTTGCCACCACCTCCATCCTTCCTTGCTGCGCAGAAGCTTCGGTGTCAGGGAGCCAGATATTGTTTCAGCATGACAGAATAACAGCAACAGGTTTTTGTGTGTCTCACTGTGCACCCAGCTCCCCTCTCCCAGCCCAAGGAGCTGCCACTTGGGCTCTTTCCACTCTTTTTATAGGGGAAAGCAGCACCAGGATCAAAGGAGGCTCCCGATGGGAAAAGGCAGGAATTGGAGAGGTGACAGTGAGGAGATGGGGCTGAGCAAAGTGAGGGGTTGTTCCTCTGTGCTGCAGCCTCTGGCCGTGTAACCTGAGTGGCAGCACAGATGATGCTGAGTAGCAGAGGTAGGAGAGAGAAAAGCACCCGTGCTCGGGTTGATGAAAACACTGGGTGACTGCATGGAAGGGAGAGCTCCTGCTTCTCCTGAGTGTCACTGCTCTGAGCCATCCTCAAATAACCCCAGGTTGTACTAGGAGAGGAAAATTTGAGTTCAAGTCTTACCCTGGAAGTGCTTTGGTTGCACTAGATGGAAGAAGCTCTATTGGGAAGTGAGGCAAACACAAGGTCTTAATTCCCTGCTGAACCGAGCCCTGGCATTCCCACAGAATGGACCAACAGAAGTGGTCTTTTTCCTTTCTTTTTCCTTCCTTTTTCCTTCCTTTTCCCCAGCAAAATGAGAAGCATCTCCAGCATTTGGCTATTCCATGCCTACCAGGACATCTGTGGTTTGGGTGGAAGAACAACTAAAGGTTTCCATGCAACTCCTCAGTCTCCCCACACACCCACCTATCTCCAGTGTGGTTTGAGAGCAAAATCCATGTTAAGGCAGAGAAATGGGGATTTTTTTTTTTAATGGATTCTTTGCAGTGCTTTGATCCTGAGGGATCTTAGCATCTCTGGGAGCACAGATCCCAGCTTGCTGCTCATTCCCATACTGAAGGAGAGAGAAAGTCTCTCAGGGATCTGCATCACCTGCTCATGGATGTTCAAAGTTTTCTATTCACCTTGGGTCATGTTATTCCAGTTCTTTTCAAGGAGAACTCCTCATGAAAGTCAGTTAAAGGCAGGGCCAGGCTGTATTTACTCTGGCACCTGATTGCCTTCCAGAGCCCTCCTATTTCCTCCCTGAGTAATTAATTAATAGCTTGTCAGTGAGGAGTGGAGTAATAAAGAACTTCACCCCATTATTCCCAAGGCTTTTGCCACTGTGGCCAAACCCTTGACCATGCCCAACACTTGCAGTTTGTCACAGTATTGCAAAATACAGAAGCCACCAACAAAAACCCTGAGATCCTTCCTTTTGGGATGCTACAGGGATTAAGCTGCTTCCAAAGATGAGATGCAAGGTCACCCAGAAGTGCTGCAGCTGATAAAGATCCCCAGGACTGCTTTATAATCTCTGCCAAACAAGTCCAGTATATCAGAACAAGGTTCAGAGAGGTGAGACACCTATTATACATCATTTCCAAAGCTCCTGTTGAGGAAAAAAAACAAAAAAAAGACATCACTCCTTGGTGCTGCTGCAGAAACATCAATCCCAGGCTCCACGAGCTTTCCATCCCACATGCAGCACACCGAAACACGCCGCCGTTGCCCAACTGACCCATTTTTTTTTCCCTTCCCTTTCTGAACTGGGTGAATAAGTACAAAACCATCTGATTTCCACTGAGAAAACACAATTCCCTCCGAGCAAGGTGCGATCCCGGCCTCGCCCTCCCGACGGCGAGTCCCCTCCTGACCTATTTACGGAAGTGCTGCAGCGAGGATTTCGGTGTGACCTGCCCTGTAAAAGCCTAAAATTACACTGCCCTACAAAGAGCTGGGATAAATGGACCCCTCTAAGCAAAGGGGTTGTTGCCAGGCTTTTATCTTCCCCCCATTGTTGGCTGACGCTGGAGCGGAATAATGAGACGATGCGGGGCTCGACGGGGCATGATTGGAAAACTCTGCCTTAGCAACTCAATTGTATCCCTGCTGCCTGTGCTGGCTTTTATACACAGCCACTGGTTTGGAAAGCTGCTCCTGATTTCACACATTCACTCCATAAAGCTGAATTTATGATTTTCTTCCACTTATTTTTGCCCGGTGTTACGGCAAAGGGAATTAGTTGTGGGGTTTGGGGTTGGGATGGAGAAGTGTCTTAATAAAAAAGTCTGTGGGTGGATTGCTCTGGTTGTATTTTTGTGCCCTTCATCCAGTCTAGACATGAAAGTCTCAGGATGCAGATGATTTCCACCTCTCTGCAGAAGCTGTGCCATGGTATTAAAAAAAGGGATGAAAGGAACAATAAGCACCGAGATGTGTCTAAAATTAGAGGTTTACAAAACAATCTGAGTTTATAATATCCCCAGTACAATAAAAGCCAAGAGCAAGCGGGCCAATTATTTAAAAACTGCAGGATAAAAGGAAACCTTGATCAAAACTGTTATCAGGGGAACAAATCTATCTTTATTGTGTTGCAGTTTCACTGCTGACTGAAATAACTTTTCTAAAATTGCCACTATGCTGCTAAGAATTAGCTAAATAGAAACAACACACCAAAATCAAAACTGACTTGCCCAAACCATCAACATGACAGCAGCCCACCGCTCTTCCCTATTTTCTGCCAAGGTTTAAATTCCAGGGTGGTTTTCCCTCTACGCACCTTTGCTCATCACACAGAAAATGGATGAGTTGATTTCCATGTGATCTTCAGTTAAATTTGCATTTTGGGTCTCAAGTGGTAACAAAGCTGCAGTTCCAGGACTTTAAGTGAATGGGTAAATGAAGAGGAAAACACTGAAATTGTGTTTGCTTTGGTGCTGTTATTATTTTTAATATTAATCTTAAACAAGGAGCAAAATTGATACAACAGCAGTGCCAGAAATATCCTCCTCCTTCTGCCAAGGGAGATGAAAATATCTAAAATACTGGGGGGGAAATAATATTTACAAATCACTGCTGAGAGGAGGGATGCAGAACCAGCAGGGGATCGGAGATTATGCAGCATCCAAACTTCTGCTGTCCCTGACCACTGGGAGAATTCAGAAGGAATGAAGAGTTGTCAAGGGGATAAAGTCACTGTCTAGGAGGATGGACTTTTCCTTTGAAAAGCCATCTCTTCTGAGGGTAAACCAGATCCTTCAGAAATCTGACCTTGCTCTTGTGTAAGGGAGTGAAGGTGCTCCGAGCACAGATTCTGGGGACAGCTCCACAGGCTTTTCCTGAGGGGAGGACAGCGGAGCTGAGCTTCAATTCTTGCACGTGAAATAAGAAAATATGAGCTCTGAAATAGAGAACCAAATACAGATGGGCACTGCAGTCCCCCCAGCCTCAAAACCAGGCACGTGTGGACTGTGTTCACATGCAGCCCCGTGTCTCCAGAGCAAACACAACCATGGAGATGGATTGGCTCAGCATCCCACTGCTCAACTGCACCACAAGTCACTCCTTTATCCAGTGCTCTCTAATCCTCACCTTCCTTGCTCCAGCTCTCTCTACCCCAGGAATTCACATTCTGCACTAAACCAAACGCAATCCATCTCCTTCCTAAATGCTACACACAGTCCATTTTCTCACCTTTTCCCTCCTCCCACGTCCTCCAGCTGTTTCCTCCATCACAACCATCCTTCCTAGATAAGGAAAGATTCCCAGATCTCCCCATTTCTCCTTGGAAATCCATGCCAAGTCATAGATCCTTGCTTTTCTTCCCATCAACAGGAACAGCACTCACCTTGGTAGATAAAGAAGGTTGGTGTCAAAGCACTCACGACCACCAAGCTGTGATTCAGCCACGACACACCAACAAGCAGCAGCCAACAATAATTTAATGTTACAGCTGGGTCAAATCCTAACCTGCTTCACAAGGGTTTCTCATCACCAACCTGCACAATGACCAAGGGGAAAAGAGAGGGGAAATAAAAAGTTCATGCCCAGAGAAGCTGTGGCTGCCCCTGTGATGCCTCAGGTTTTTGCTTTTATATTTTTCAGATTCTGTGCTGCTTTAGTGTGTGGGTCTAAGCTTCATATTAGGGGAAGGTGAGCTCTCTGCACAGAGTAGGGAGACAAAACAATTCCTTCTCCAGCTGGGGACCAAGGACAAATGATCCAAATCTCAGGCCCAAGAGCACAAACAACGTGGGCTGGAGAGAGAAAAACAAGCAGGATGGGACTTCATAACCTAAAGCTGGAATTGGACAAGGAACTCCAAGGTGCAAATGGAGCAGAACTAAAAGTGAGAGCCCCCGTGAGCAGTCGTGCATTTTGTGACCATTTTGGCTCATCCTGGGTGCAGCCCTGGCTGGGCTCTTGTGCTGCCCAAGGTGGATCCATTGAGCCTTTTAATAAATCCCCACTTTATTCTTTAGCTCTGTCCAGCCTCTGTTCTAGGTCTGCATTCACAAGGCTTCACCTGGATCCCTGGAAGTGTCCAAGGCCAGGCTGGAGCAGCCTGGGATGGTGGAAGGTGTCCCTGCCCATGGCAGGGGGTGGGATGAGCTGAGCTTTAAGGCCCATTCTGTGAGATTACAATAATAACATTCTGCCCCAATTTCTTCCCCATTCTCAGAGCTCAGTCCCATGGAGCAAATAGGAAACAGGATTTCTTTTGTGGGTGAAAGCCAAGAAAAAGCTGTTCAGATCTCAGGGAAAGCATTTTAGGTTGACAAGCTCCAGAGTTGACACCCATGGACATCAGAGAATTTTGGGAGATGCCTCAGCTGCAGCTTCAGGGAAGGTGAAGAGCACTCCCTGCAAAGATGGTTACACCCTCCTGAGCCTACAAAGAGTCACAGCAGGGAATAAAAATAATCTTTTTAAATCAAAAATATTTCAGAGTAGCAGAATCACAGCCCAGGACAACAGCAACCCTGTAAGCAGTGACAGATCTCTAAGGCCACCACACTCCTCAGTCCAGTGCCCTTCCCAGGAGGAAAGGTTTTTTTTTTTTGTTTTCTTTTTTTGTTGTTGTTGTTTTTTTTTTTTTCCCCCGGAGGAAATGCAAACCACATGGACTGGCCAGGGAAGGGATCAATTAGACCATCTGGTCCTGCCCACCACGCAGCAAAAACTGCTTCCTACAAGAAATTTCCCAAATTGCTCCATCTAGGCTCACTTATAAAAGTCTAAAGTGATGGAGTTTCCAGCTCTTCTCCTGGGATATGATTTCTCCCTGCAGGAAGCCTCTCCTAGCAAGACTTTCCTTTTGAAAATGTCTTCATTTCAATTTGCTGCCCCCCTCTCTTCCCTGCCTGTGTGCATTTGTGAACTACACTAATGAAACAGATTAATACCAAATAGGAATTACAATTTAGGAATAAATTAGTTTATTTTCCTTTTATCCTCTAGCAAAACCCCTCAACATGTCAAAGGAAGTCTGAGTCTTCCTGAAATCTTCCTTTTTAAATTGGTCCCACTGCTCATAATTACACCTCCCCTCCATCCATACAAGTTACTTTGGTTTTCTTTCCCTTTCTCGTTTTTTAGGGAGGAGGGAAAGAAGGCAGAGAAAAGAGTAAGAAAGGGTGGGATAAAGGGAGAGAGGAGAGGGATCCATCCCATCTGATCACCCTTAATTGCTTCCAACACTCCCCAAGCTTCTGAAAATGAAGGTGATGATATTGGTGTTGCCTGATGAATATTCCCAACTTCATTCCAGATGAAGGATCTGAGTTTATCCAATAATTGGGTTTTCTGCACCAGGAAACAGCTTCCACTTCCCAGAAATACCAAAGAGAGAGGCTGAGATGTGGCCAAATTGTGGGCAGCAGCTTGGAGAAAAAAGGACTAAGGGCTCAAACACTGCTCCAAAAAAATGATTGTTCACAAATGTTGGGAGGGCTGCAAGAGACAAACAATGCCCCAGATATCCACCACGTTGGAGGCTAAGCACATACTGATAAAGGGTGTCAAAAATGCAATGGCTTTGACTGAAAATGCCCTTAAAAAAGCACGAGATGCGAAAACTCTGCTCCAGCCACCATCCTGTTTTCCTCAAAGGATTTTATACCCATGTCGGGTAGTAAAAGCTATTCTAATTTATTACAAAAAGATGTTATTTTGGCCTTGATCATCACTTCAGCAAATAATGACCCACTGGATCCAAGAGACTGCTGCCACTTCAAGGTCCTCCCTCTGGGACAGGGACACCTTTCACCAGCCCAGGCTACTCCAAGCCCCATCCAACCTGGCCTTGAGCACTTTCAGGGATGGGGAAACACAAGGATGGGGAATTAGAAGGCATTAAAGGCTGTCCCCATCCCACAGGTGCCCAGCTCAGCGTCACTTTTTAAAGGTTTCCACTCCTGACAGGAGTTTTGCTGGAGATCTTCATTCCCTCTTGTCCAAAAACATTCAGCCATGTGTGTAAATCCTTGCCACAAAAGGATCTGAAGGCCTTTTTGGGCATTTTTTAGGTGGGAGGTTTGCTCCAGGTAAGAAAACCCATTGAGGAAGATGTGAAGGAAGTTTACACTGCAGAGGAACTCTCTGCTTGCTTCTGCAAAATTTAATTGCCAGCCTTGTACAGCATGTTCTGATATTTAAAAAATACTCAGCCGACTTCCACATCTCCTGTGCCCTTTATTTTTCTGACAGCTTCTCCTGGATGGGAAGTACAGGAAAATCCAAACTGCAGCAAGAGAGCAAAGAGCCAGGAACCACTGCAGCCACTGACCCAGGGCCAGTTTTGGGGTATTTTTGTTGAAAACACAACTTTTAGAGAGTTGTATGAATAAATATATATTCTAAACACTCTAACACTTATTAGAGGTCTAAAAAAAAAGCAGTTTTGGAAATAGGAAGTGCATCTCCAAAGGGAAAACCAGAGCACAGGGAGGCAGCCTGCCTTTCCCTGGCTGCACCTCTCCCTTTCTTGGCTGCAAGGAGCAGCAAGGAAGTGATTATAAAGCATTTATTTGCAAAATCACAGCCAATAAATCCTAGAGCAACAACACCCTCCCTCACACTGGTCCTTGGGTGGGGGGGAAATGAAGGAGAACTGTAGGTCTGACCAGCAGGCAGGTGCATGGCAGGAGAGCTTCACTCCAAAGATTTTTGGGAAGAGTTCAAGCCTATAAGGTGGAATATTCACCCAGGCTGCCCCTCATTTCTGCTGTTTTGAAGCCCTAGAAAATAAAAAGCCTTAGAAAGGCAATGACGGTTGTGGAATGAAAATGCCTGAAAAGGTTAAAAAGGAAAAAAAAAAAAAAAGGACTGGGCTGTTGAATGAGGAAATGAGTAAGGGAGAGCAAGAGAAAATAAAACAGTACAGAAAAAGCCATCTAAATTCTCCTCCCCTTTCCTGGATACAAATACCATCACAAGAAAACCGTAGGAAGCGAATCTGACTGCTTTGAAAATCACTGAGGTCAAAAGCCTGACAGAAGAAAGGAAAAAGGATTAAACAAAGGGATGATATAATCTATCCAGCTATAATTCAAACCTTCGAGGTATAAATAGCTCCACTACAGGGCTCAAGTCAACCACTAATTTACACTGCAATCAGGAGGGGGAGGCAGATACCCATCCCCACAAGCAGATTAATCCTTAATTGCTCATTTTTGCATTTCTGACACCTTTCTTTGAAGTACCAAAGCTGGTACCATCTCACAAAAGGCGCTGGGAATTGGAGAGATGAGCCTGAGTGCTGCTTGTTTGGGGCCCCACGCACAGTCCCAGATGCTGCTGTGGGTCCTCAGTGCAGAGAAGAAAGGAGATGGCCCCAATCCATGGGGATAAGAGAGGATCAAAGCCAGCATTTGCCAGTTTGACACAAAGGGAAGCAGGACTGCACGATGGCTCGTGTTTCACAATGTTTTTCCAAGGCTTTAACTGCACATAAATACTTACTGGGATAGTCAAATACCTGTGAGCACTTCAATCACTTCAGAGGCTCTGTAAATCCCTCTAGGAATACTGGTGAGGATGGGGTGTGTGGCTAAGAGCAGCAGGAACATCAGGATCATCAGCTGCTGGTGGCTTTCAGAGAGGGACACCCAAGGCCTTCCCCAGTGCTGTGCCCTTGATTCATCTTGATCCACGTGAGGAAGGCAGTGACAGTGATGGGAAGGCAACTGTAGGGGAGTTTCTTCATCCCTGACACATCCTCTGTGCAACTGCATCGATTTTTAGGGGAGAAATTCCTTCATTCTTCACCACATTGTCAGCTTCTGAAGCTGGGCTCAAGAACCCTTCCTGTCCCTGTGTGCATCCCGTGTTCCCAGGTGGAATGGCTGTGTCCAGACACCCCCTGCATGTGTCCCATGGGTTAATTAACCACCCTGCCGCTGTTAATGACCCTCACAGCATCCCAGCCTGTCTGAATTGAATGAAAATGCCATCCTAGAACCACAATCACAGAATGGTTTGGGCTGGAAGGGATCTTAAAGCCCATCCAGTGCCAACCCCTGCCATGGCAGGGACACCTTCCACCATCCCAAGTGGTTCCAAGCCCCATCCAGCCTGGACTTGGACACTTCCAGGGATCCAGGGGCAGCCACAGCTTCTCTGGGCACCCTGTGCCAGGGCTCAGCACCCTCACAGGGAACAATTCCCTCCCAATATCCCATCCATCCCTGCCCTCTGGCAGTGGGCAGCTATTCCCCCTTGTCCTGTCCCTCCATCCTTTGCCCAAAATCCCTCTCCAGCTCTCCTGAAGCCCCTTCAGGCACTGAATCCCCCCTTCCCTGCTGCCCACAGTGTGGGATCAGCCAGGACATGTCCAGCCCTTCATCCACCAACATCCCCAAAACCTTCAGGGCTGCCATATCCCATATCCCTGCTATTTTTTTGCTGATGAGATCCAGCATCCCATATAAAAATTCCCATTCTATAACACATCAGACTTTGTTTAGCCATGAATTTTCTCCTAACACCATCTCATCAGTCACCAGCCTCGATTGTGCCCAACCTCTGCTACACAAGACTTTGACTTATTCCTTTTGGGAAGCATCCAGCTTGATGCCACTATCAGGGGTGTTTTTTTTTTTTTTGGTGTCCCAGTGGGTTATTTCATTAGGATGCGCCCCTGGAGACCTTATTCCAGGCTGAATGTGTAGCTAGTGGGAAGAAAGACTTCTTTATGATGCATTTCCCTACCAAAATAGAAGCAGCATCTTTAAACACAAACACATTTCAGCTTCCAGCACGGCAGTCCCAGGGCAGGAGATTGAATCAGCTTTAACTACTGAAATCACACTGGGAAGAATTTGTGAAAAAAATAAAAAGAAAAAAAAAAGAAAAAAGTGTGGTTTCTGTATTACAGCAGCCACGTGCTCCAGATGGATTCAATGCCATGTAGGCTGGTGAGAAAAAAAATAACTTTGCTCCTCCCCCGAAACAGAAGCTGGGACAATTCACATCAAAATTGGATCAAGCACAAAGCAAAAGTCACCAAATGCTTCAAAAGCAGTGAATTGTACCAAATTCAGATGTTAAAGCATCACTGGGAAAAAAAAAATCCACAATGCCCTGTGGTATGAAACTCTGAAAATGTGTGTTAAAAATTGTGTAACAGAGAATTTTTCCATATTTTTGCTCCCAAGAATAAAGACTGGGATAAATCAACAGCTGAAAGGGCTGAAAGCCATCTTGCTGTGAGCCTTTGTTAATAAAAATCAGAGTATGGATGAAATCATTCAAGCTGAAAGGAAGTGCAAATGTTTTAAAAGGTATTTTCCTTTGAAAAGCAAAAATTTGCTTCACAGTGAAGAGGAGGAGAAAATCAGTTCATGACATTTCTTTCCTTTTGTGATGGGGAAAATATATTAAAATTATGATTGCTGCACAAGGAAATAAAGTCATTTCATTACAAGCAAGGCATGGAGCACTGAGGAGGAATTTCTTCCCCTGCTAAGGCTCAAACCCCAGGGCTGCCCCCATGAGATTACAAGGCAGGGATGCCCAGAGCACAGCGTGGGGACCAAAGGTGAGGCTGAGGGGAGACCCTCTTGGAGCAGTTCTGTGTTAGCAATGAGAGATGCACTGGACTTTTTTGGTCTTCAGCTTCTGTTTATTGTTATCTCATTAAAACTTTAGCATACTGTCTGTACTAGACTTTGTGTGTATGAAAAACAGCACAAAAAATGGCTAACAACTTTGTGTTGTAAGGTTTTTTTTTAGTCTAATCAAAACTAAACTACTTAATTAAGAAGTGACACTTAAATAATTTTTATTTCTAACTCAATAATTGACTCCTAAGGACTCGCAATGTAGATTTTTCTACTCAATTACAAGATACCACCTAAACCCAAGAAGAAAGAGGAAGAAGAGAGAAGAAAGGAATTAGAGACAACACTTTATATCTTCTGTCTTGAACCTATCTATAACATACTAAAAATCCTAAAACTTAAATTTTTCACCCATGTGACATACTACACTACTATTGACAATCTCTACAATCTATTTCACACTTTTGTGGTTTCTAGTTTACTTTGAGGCTTTGGAAATTTTCTGCATGAGTTTTCTTGGGAGTCAGAGCATCTCAGGGCAGACAGGGGGATATTTCCCTTGCTCTGGGTTCTCACAGCTGAGCATCCTGTGTCCCATCACTTAACCAGCATTTCCAATTAAGCACCTCTTACAGATGCATCAGGGACTTCAGCAAGCTGACAGCCCTTCCAAAAGCCCAGAAACAGCCTCTTTAAAAACAATGAAAACTCCTGAACACCTGCCTGAGGGATGAACAAACCAGTGTCTAGCAGATATTATCTTTTTTTTTTTTAATTATTATTTAAGAGCAAATAAAATTGAAGCGGGGAGTAGATGTTTTGAAGCACTTAATTTAGAGCTGGGTTGCCAGCCAACATCTCAGTAAAACATCTTCCCAAATGGTACATTTCAGGATTCAAAGCACATAAAAATAAAGAAATAGATATTAAATAGGTTTTGATCAAGCCTCTGGCTGCTTGGGAAAAGGACTTTTAACAGACTGACCTCTGAAACAAACCAGCAGCTGGGAAGCACCTCCAGCAAAGCTGATTTTCCACTGATCAACTGGCTCAAAACCAGTGCCATACTGGGCTTCTCAATTTGTTTTCATGCTGTGGATACCTGTGAGCATCCCTGGTGCAATATTTAGGGGTGGTTTCAATGCTGCTCATGGCACCTGAGGAGAAGAAAATTCATTTCCTGTGACCTGTGATCTGAGCAAACAAATCTCCATCCTGCCCAAGGTGTGTCTGAGCTCCGGGACAGCCCAAGTGAGCCTCTGGCAGCTCTGGGAGGAGCTGGAGCAGCACCACAATGTGGGGGTCGAGGTCTTCTTGCCCCCCAGCAGCTGCAGGGTGCTACAAGACCAGGGCTCTTCTTTCCTCTGCAGATGTGGTGAGCTGGCAGCAGCGTGGCCTGAGGCAGCTGCAGGCACTGATCCACTGCAGCTGGAGTTTCAGGATGGTTTTCTGACAGAAAATGATGTCTGTAAGGGACACCTGCTCTGGCAGTGTGCAAACAGAATTTTCACCCTCTCTGCTGAGTGTTCATCCCAAAACAGATTGGGAAGAAGAAAATCCACCAACACCACCCTTCATGGGGATCCCCAGGTGTTCCAGCCATTCCTGGGGCTCCCTGCACCTTCCAGTTTGGGGAAGCATTGAAGCTCCAGCCCTTCAAAATAATTTCATTTTTGTTCAGATTTAACTCTTTCCTTATCTTGATCACCACCTGTAATTTTGAGCTCATCTTTGGGATGAAGGCAGGGAGACACTGAACACCCCAAACATCCCAGCATTTCCACACACCTGAGTCTTCTAACATGGATTAAACCACCAACACAACGTGAATCCTGACCAACCTCTCTCCTGAAAAACCCAGCTCAGCTTCCACATTACTCCACCAACTTTCTGCTGCTGAATCCCTTCAGCCATTTCCCCCCTCCTGCAGAGCTCTCACCTCCCCACAAGTTTCCTCTGCAAGGAGGAACCTTAAATAACTAAACCCAAATGTGATGCAGCTGCAGAGAGACCTCCCTGCTCACTCCCACCTGCACCTCAGAAGCTCAGATGTCATTTTAGATGCCACAACATCCACTCATTTTGGGGGAGAAACAGCAACAGTTCATCCTCAAAACTACCTCATCTCAAATACAAAGTTTTTTGTGATATCATGGTCTTGTTCACATGATCTTGTTGATTTTGCTAGCTGGTCTAGTGGATTTAGCTAGAACATGGCAGAGGGCTGGATTATATGGCTTTTAAGACCTCTTTCAACACAGAACATTTTACAGTTCTGTGATCCTTATTACTTCTTCTCCCCCTTGTACAAAACTGGAAGCAGCCCATACTAATATTTTTTGTTTGCTTGCTTTTTAGTTTTTTTTGGGGGGTTTTTCTTAAATGAAGGATCAGGTCTAGTTGAATTTTGAACCTACAAACTTCCTCTAGAGCGACAGCAGCTTGACCTTGTGCTTCCTGAAAGCTCAGCCCAAGGTTAAGACCTGAAGTTGCCAAGAATCTGCTGAGTGAGGTGCAACCAAGCTGGGCACCTTCCATGGGGGAAAAAAGAGCCATGAAGAGGTAAAACACAGCTTTATTGTAGCATAAACTCCATCCATAGTTCAAGTGTTTCACTTTAAAGAGCTTCTCCCCTCCCTCCAGCTCTGCAAAGAGGGAACTGCTCACCAAGGCACACAAACCACATTAAATGGAAGCAGAACGTGGCCAAGCTGCTCAGACACAGCCCCCATCCCACAAATGCTCTCTGCAGTAGCAAAACTGTGGATTACAGCGTTTCCTTCCCCAAATATTCTACATTTCACCTGGTACACCACCCACTTCCTGCACTACAGCTTACACCTGGGTAAGAGAGGATGGGAAAAGGGAAAATGTCTTGCATATGAATGGGCACCTATAAAATGCATTAAAAAATCAAGTTTGGGCATTAAATTCCCTCAGCAATGGTCAATTAAAATGTAGTTTCTCTCTAAAACTCTCCTCCTCCTCCAGAGCACCCTTCCAGATTCCCCAGGCAATAATTTACCTCCTTCCCCAGCCAGCTCATCCCTTGGCTCCACAGGTGCCAGCTGTGCCCTCTCTCACCCCGAGTGTTGTTGTATTTTGATGAAGCTCAGAGAAACTGGCGGAGTTTGTAAGAAAAACATCACATTTTGTGTCAGAACGGGAGGATTTACGCATCAAAAGCTTGGCTGGCTTCTCCCCAGCTGCAGCTTTTACCTGCCAGGTGTCACTTCCCATGAAATGCACCCACCTTAGGCCCCCACAGCTCAAGGATCACTGCTGGAACCCTGGATGCTGAGAATTTTAGACTTGCTGAGTTGAAAAGCACAGACCTTCAAGAAAACACTACACTTGACCTGAAACTGTAGAGAAAGCTTCCAAAATTGATGAATAACACCAAGATTATAAATGTGTAGTTTGACTAGAAGTGTATAATCTCACAGAGTAGAAAACTTAAAGTTGAAAGTTTTAAAATATAATAATTATATATAAAACAGTAGAAGTTTTAAAGCAGTAACTAGTCTTTCTTCTTCATAAATTTAAGCAATATTTTATAATTAAACAAAAATTCTACACTACAAGAAATAGGTAATTAATTATTAAGTTAAAAGTAAGAATAATTTAAGTGTCATAGTTTTTCTTTTAAAAAAGTTTTTAAGGAAATTAAATAGTTTTTCCTTATAAAGACAAATACAAAACCGTTTTATGACGTGTTAGTAAAATACTATAGAACTCAAAAGTTGTAAGACTGTAATACAAATAAGAATTAATAAACATCTGGATCCAAACACAAAATACCACCTCAACACATTTAATACCAACCCTAACTTTAACAACAACAAAAAAACAGCAAACCAAAATTCAAAAAATGAACAAAAAAAAAAACCCCGAAAAAATTCAACAGATCACAGCCCTGGGAAATACACAAAATTATTAATTTTTCCAGCCTGCCTTATCTCCCTGTGGATATCCACATACAAAAATCCCCAACCCAGATACCTGCCTGCCCTCAGAATGACTCTGTGAGAAACGGGAACAGGTCCCTGACCAAGCCCTGGTGGTTCTGCACCACCTCCATGTGTTTAATGCATCACAAACCCATCCAATTAGAGCTGCGAGGGGTCCACGTCTCCCTTGCCAAATTCCTGTGTAATTTTTCATTCTTTCTTCTTAATCATTGCATAATCCAGGGAAGATTTGTGCAGCAATATTAAAGGAAAAGTCGCCGGTGCAGGGAGAGGAAAACACCGGCGATGGTGCCAGCCTGACAGGGGATTTCCATGCTCTGCTCTTGGAAAGGCCTGATAAGATGGATATATTTGTTTTAGCTTTCAGCAAGGAACCTCAAGGATTTGGATTACAAAATCTTTAAATAACATCACGAGAACTGAGTTCTGGAAAAGGCGATAGGAGAAGTTAATGGTGTTAGCAACTGACCTGGCTAATCCCACTGCTGACCTGTGTCTGCCTGGGCAAACGTGCTCCTGAAACCTCCTTGTGGTCTTGGGGCAAGACACTGCAGTTCCAATTGTACCACTCTTGGGTGCAATTCCAGAATTTCACAGATTTTGGTTTGTATTAGCTGGGACCAGATGTTCTCCTCTGGCCCCTCCACCTCCAGTGCTTGGTACTGTGAAAAAATGTCACCAAAGCAGCTGCACTTGTGTTTTACTAACAAACCCAAAGCACATCTGACTGAATTCCCTCTTCTTTGTTGTTGGAAGGGATCTTAAAGACAATTTAGTTCCACCATGGGATGAGACACTTTCCACTAAACCGGGTTGCTCCAAACCCCATCCAGCCTTGAGCACTTCCAGGAATGGTGCAGCCAATCTGCCCAAAATGAAGGATCTGTTTTATTGATAATGTGAATCAACTCAACCCTCCCACTGGACCAAACACAATCAAAACAGGGATGTGTTTGGAGACATCAACATGAAAAAGATTTGCTCCTATAGGTGCAGGCCCACCAATGTCAGCAGTAGCTGTGCTTAGCAGAAATTAATTAAATTAGCATGGCTTGATCTAGCTGGAGACAAGTTATTGAGGAAGCCCTCAAACTTAGCAAGCAAACACCACTAAAAACCTAAACTGCCTGCAGCTGCAGCCCTCCTGAAAGCTGAACCTGTGGTTGTTACGCCCTGGCAACGTATTTATGAGGCAGCCACCCCTTTGGTGCAGTTTCCCATCTGTTCAGGCAACAGGTACATCAGTTACTGGTATCAGTTTTTCAGGACTGAATTTCAATAAAAATCGCACATCTCAAAAGGATGTGAGAGCAGTTGATGTCTGTGCACTGATCGTTATGCCTAATTAACATAAAAATGAGGTTTTCCTAATCACCTGCAAGAGGAAACCTGCTTGCAGAACAAGCTACTGGGGAAAAAAAAATAAATTACTCCTCAGGGAGGCAGTTGTCAGAAAAAAGGCGGAGGGTGGATGTGTTTATTTATACCCAGCAGCTCCAGGTAGGGGCTGCAGGTCCTGACATGCTGCCTGGTGTGGTTTCTGCAAGGAGTTTTCTCCTTCCTGTCCCCATTCCACGCTCGCTTCAACCACCCAGTGCTGGAGGTGTGTGCTGGGAATGAGGATTTGCACTCTGTGCAGCAGTCCCTGCAAATCCCAGGGTATTTTTTAGGAAGCAGCAGGCCAGGTCAGCTCACCTCAGCAGTATTAAATTTCATGTAAAGTTTGAAGCTTCACAGGAGAGAGGTGGGGAGAAGTGCCAGTGGGATTTAGGAGCACTATTCACTTGTGATTTGAGGTCTCTGGGCAAACTCTGTGTTTCCAGAATGTACTCCAAGCATCAGCCTGCCCATCAGCAAGTCCCAAAATGTGACAGCAATCTTTAAAGGGTTCAGAAGCGCTGCAGCTGGTGGTGGCTTTGACCAAAACTGCAAATCTGACTGGGGGAAAAACCACTTAATGCCTTGGCCAATTAAAGCAGAATCCACCAGGATGAAGCAGTGCAGGGCTGGGATGAGACCTCCTGTCTCATCTCACGAAGTTTGGTCACAACTGCACGTGCCTGGGGAGAAGATGAAGCTGTGGCACTTTTTTGAGGAGCAGTCCTTGAGGGAGAGGCTGTGGGACCGTGGCCAGCCGGTGCTGGAGGGTACCCCTGGAGGGGAGCACCAGCAGCACCCCGGTGATAAATGAACCTTCAAGTTACTGAGAGAACAAACACCAGAGGAAGGAGCCAACCACAATTACTGACTTATCTCTCAGGAAAGACATTTCAGTTATTGTGGGTAGCACCGAAAACAACAGCTCGGTGACGGGCGCTGCTGGAACCGGTGGAGGAAACCACACGGGTTGAATTCTTCTGCAAATCCACGTCAGCGTGGCTCCCACCTCCCCAGAAACTGCTGGCAACACAGCTGGAGGAGGATATGGATGGTGCAGAGGTTGTGGATGGCTTTGGATGGGCTTTGTTGAAACCAGATCTGTGGTTTTAGCGCTCCCCCTCTCAA
This sequence comes from Chloebia gouldiae, assembly GCA_003676055.1. Lineage (NCBI taxonomy): Eukaryota > Metazoa > Chordata > Aves > Passeriformes > Passeridae > Chloebia > Chloebia gouldiae. The sequence goes on along the minus strand of QUSF01000005.1, from coordinate 45,153,987 downwards.
AAACAGCACCGCACTGGTGTCAAGGGAGGGTCCCCTCCACACCCTGGTGGTTTCAGCCCTCCTGAGCAGCTCTGGAAGTGTTTTGCACACTCAAATACAGCTCCACACAATGCCATGTTGCACTCAAATACAGCTCCACACAATGCCATGTTGCACACTCAAATACAGCTCCACATGATGCCACGTCTCCATCACACTGAGCACCTTCCTCTGATTGCTTTCAACTCACACTGGGGTGCTCTTCCCAACTCAGGACCTCACAAATTTATGTTCCACCTGTCCCACTGCTCACACCTGCCCCTGATGCTCTGGGGGCAGAAGTTCCCCAAGTTTTCCCCAGCAAAGTTGATTTTACAGAAAATAAATACACAAAATAAATACATTACACAAAGTATTGTGGATGAACATACCAACGTATTTGCCTTAACCTTTTCTACTCTTTACAAAGAGGAAGTCAGATAATTACAAGCAAATCTTTTAATGCCATCAGATTTAGTCAAATTTAGTGAGGACACCAGATTTAGCATCAATGTAGAGTTCAGAATTACAAAAAAGACTTGATTTTGTATGTCAAACCTGAAGTCATCCAAAATTCCAGTAATTCTTTCCTTGCTTTTTCTATTCCTCTAAGACACCATAATTTTAAATATTGGATAATTTGAGTCTGCAGCTTGAAGGTTTCTCTAAGACACCAGCTCTTTTTGGAGATAGACTGATGTCACTGTAGCTCATTTGCTTAATTAGTGATTTACAGAAAGATCTCTCTAGGAGATGGGGGAAACTTTTCAAATGAAAAGCTCCAAGTGCAGAATCAAGAGACCCTTCCCAATGACTGTTTACTCCCATCTTGTACATAATTTTGGGCCACACCATATCAGTCAGCAGCTGTGACTGATGCCATTACACTTCCTAAATAAAAAGTGAATTCTGCAACGGGCCGAGCACAACTGCCCTGAGTTTTCCTAATAGGAGGATGTTGCTTTTACAAAATCATGCTGGGATGAGAAGCCAGCACACAGAATAAACACACAAATCCCGACGCTGCTGCACAGCCCTGGAGGAGTTTTCCCCTTATTTCAGCACTTTGTTTTTATCACTGCAACCTTCCTTCCCCCAAGCACTTGGCTTTTGCTGACCGCTGCACCCCGGCACACAAATCCTCCTCCAAAGAGGTGCTCGGGTGCCATGGAGCAAGGGGAGAGGGTTTGCACAGATGTGCACGTTGCAAGGAACAATAATTCATGCAAATCCCTGCTCCAAGCAAATTCCACAGCAGTGCATCTTATCGTAAGCCAAACAAAAAGCAGGAATACGCTGGAGAAAGGCAAACCCGCGTTCAAAGAATTTGCTCTTGTTGCAGCTTGAATTTTCCCCTTTCCTTCCAACAACTCTCTGCATACACCAAAATCCAAGCAGCCATGAACTAAACCCATTAATCAGAAATGAAAACCCAAATTGTGGGAGGAAGCAAAGCCTCTGTTACAGTAGATATTTGGGGGTCTCTGTGGTGACTCCTAAAGGGGTGAAGACCCTCTTTGCTTCAGGAAGAGGCAGAGAACAGCAGGGATCATCTCACCCTCCTGATGATGCCTCCAAGCACAACCACCACGGCAGAAACAATCCAGGAAGACAAGAATTCAGGTATAACAGCAGCACAAAAACTATTTTTAAATCCATTTAACTCTGCTCACATTTGTATTTTCTCCTCTGAGTTTGCAGAACAGTGCTTTTAAATCAGGGATTTTCCTCTGTTTCATTCATCAAGAATTGAGCACTCTCTTGCCACATTTGGAGATAGACCAGCTTTCCACAGACATTCAAGATGATGAATAAAATATATCTTTAGTCTGAGTTTTCTTCTCTTTTTTTTTTCTGAGATTGCAAGTTAGAACCTGAATTCCAACCCAACCACTGGGTTTCAGCAGAACAAAAAAATCCCTGTGCTGAGTGCTCTCAAATAAGAGTCATGTCCCTTCCAACTCCACACCAACAGAGACCTTATTATCCTTTGGGGGAAGGAAGTCAGATTTTTTCCACTTAGTTACGTTCCCAGGTAGTTCTTAAATAAGATTTCCCTTCCATCTGTGTTTAAAGGGACACTTTAGCACAAGTTGCTGCTTGGCCATAGTGCCATGGTTGTGTACAGCACCACTTTATTTCAAGGACAGGACAAATGAGAAGATGCCAAAATTAAAGAGAACCTCTTCCTACCTTAATTATCATCAGTCAATTGTCCACCTGCACGTCATTAGGAGCCCATAAAGGTTCTTCCAGTGCTGTCCCCTGAAAACAAATAAACAAAAAAAGCTTTTAAAACCAAAGAGTTCAAATACATCAATATCTTACGGAAACAGCATTTTTACTGCTGCCAGCAGGGCAATTCCACTTCATTTTACCAGATGCAAAATGCAATTTTTTATTATTGCTCAAGCTACAGACATGCTTGAAAAAAATGAAAATAACTTTTAAGTACAGAAAGCAAAATTGGGAGTTTCCAGAGTTAAAAGTGCTTTTGGGAAGAGGTGGCAGGAGGGAATTACAAGGTAGCAGCAGCAGTTACAGATGAAGGGACACTGATATTCCCAGCTTGGCCTGAGAGATGCACTGCTGTTTGGGTAAAAGCAAATAAAGTTTAGGAGGGTCCCGAGCCAGAGGAAATAGATAATTTCTGTTGCAGTGAGAGCTCTCCTGAGGGTTTCCCCTGACAGAAGTAGTTTGGGCATTGGGCAAAGCAGCTCTGTGTGTTCATTTACTCCCATCCCAAGGCAAGGGGACAGAAAGCCACATGGAGGTCACCAGGATTTCTGGTGGCCCCATGGGACAGCCACCAGCAACTTCCCCAAGTCCAAACCTCTCTGGATACAGACTTTGGCTGTAGGATCAAGTGTGATCCTAAAAGGAACAGGCTGGAGACCTGCAGGGATGTTTGTGATGTTCTCACACTTGCACAAAGCACCTCCCTCCCCACCAGCTCTCGGGTTTGGGTTCCTGGCTCCATCAGCACAGCCACACCACAAGGGCTCACAGCTCACCTGCCATGTCCACACTGCTCCTGCCTCTTCCCCAGTTTTAACTGACCAGCCAAGTTGTCTCCACTCCCTCCATCTCAGTTCCCCTTCCCAGAATATTTTTTACCCTCATCAGCTTTAAGGCAGCAGCAGGGCTCCTTGCAGGAGTCTGCAGAGCCAACCCCCAACTAATCCCATTTTCTGGGCTGCTGCTATAAAGTACAGAATTAGAGACCCGAGGCACTTGTAGATTTCGAGTTGAATACATTTAAAGCAAATTAATTTTTTTTTTCCTATTGACATCTTTCCTGCCCAGCCTTGGGCAGGATGCGACCCAGCCATCTGCTCCGTCGGTGCCAGGAGCTGTGGAGCTCAGACATAATCCCTGGGTGATCTCCTCATTGTTTTTCATCCTGCTCAAGTGTTGACTCGAGCACTTGTTCAATTAGACAAGCCTCAGCACTGCAATCAGATGGGCGCACGGGGCTGATTTTCTACCTCCACAGAGAAGCAAAAATCTGATTTAGTCGAGTGTGATGGAACTGGGAGCTTCAAAGCAACGAGACCTGGAGATCACATCTGCTCTCAAATCTGCCAGAATTGCTGCTTAACCCGAGCAGACCACCAGCAACTTCCATTGTAAGAGAAGCTGAGACAGAGCAGATTAAAAGACAGTGGATCTGCCAGGAAGGAGGAGAGCTGGGTTATTTTCCTGATCATTCTTTTTTAAGGGAACTGGAGAACAGCTGAGTTACCTGCTTTCTCTTGGCTCTGGCTCTAAAGGAGTGACCCCAGATGTGCCAGACTCGTTGCTATTCCCACATACCACTTGCATTTTCTTCCTTATGATGCAGCATATCCCAACATCACCCAGGAGAGCTGCTGTCCCAGGGCAGAGGGGTCTGAGGGCTACAAGAATTCAGTCCAGCCTTCAGCCTATCCTCTCCTCCCTGTGCAAAGGGGCTGAAGCCCTGCCATCCTTTGGTTAGCTCTGTGCATTTAAACAAAGCAGTAAATTTTATGGGACCGAGTCAGGAAGTTAGCATAAGCAAATGTGCTGTCAATATTTTCATGGCCAATTGACTCCTTCATTCATAAGGCTGACAGATTCCAAACACAGCTTTGCGTGGTGCTAAGTGAAAGAGAATCACAGAGTTAGGGAATGGTTTGGGTCAGAAGGGATCTCTGCAGATAATCAAGTCCAGTGTTGCTGCTATGGGCAGGAACACCTCCCACTACCCCAGGTTGCTCCAAACCTGTCCAACCTGGCTTTGGACATTTCCAGGGATGGGAAGGCCACAGTCCATCTGGGTAACCTGTGCCAGGGTCTCATCACCCTCACAGCCAAGGATTTCTTTCTAATAGCCCATCTAAATCTACTCTCCTACAGCTCAAGCTCATTCCTCCTCATCCCATCACTCCACGCTCTTGTCCAAAGTCCCTCTCCAGCTCTGTTTTAGCCTCTCGAGGTGCTGGAAGGTCTCCCCAAAGCCTTCTCTTCTCCAGCCCCCACTGCTGCTACTACCACCATCTGAGAGTTCAAAGGGAATCAGCAATGAAGCAAAGTTTTCCCAAAACTTGGTGCTCACAGCTCCTGGCAAGACGAGGACAGCACCTCCCTAAAGATGAGTGTAAGCTGGGAGGTAACAAAAACCAGCAAAGGCAAAGGGACACCAGAGAGCTCATAAATGTCAGTGGCACGTGTGAGAACGGGGTGTAGAGCCAGCTGTGCCTTCAGAGGGCTGTGAAGATGGACCAGAGGCAGGAGCAGAGGGGAATTTGGGATGTGTGACTTGGAGCTACTCACAGCCCTCGTTCCTCGTGACAGGTACGGAGCACGGCGAGGCGGGCACTGGGGTACGGCAGAGTGGAAACCTCTCATGTTGTACACACTCACAGGAGTGTCTTACATCCACATCTGTTCTTAGCAATTACTCACTGGCCTCAGGAACCAGTTTCTGTGCAGAGAGGAAGTGTGACTGGCAAGGAGCAAGTGTGGCATGGGGCTGTCCCACATTTGGCTCCTGCAGCCCCACACGATCCTTTCCACTCCTTTGCCTTTTCCTGACCCCGCTGCACCATGATGTGCCGGCAGTGTAATCCTCTTGCCAGATAATCCTCCCAAAAAGCTGCATCTGGAGGATCTGGTACCATTAGCTGAGTGTGCAAAGCCATCCCTGCAACCCACTGACCTCGGGAATACCATAATAATTCATAGTTATTATTTGTATAATGTTCGTATGTATTTGGATGAAAGCAATTTAACCTGCTGTTACACCACACCAATGGTAAGGAAGACTTGCTAGATTTAGGAAGGAACTTCCATTTTCTACCATGAAAATTCTATTTTCTAATCCTGGCAGCACTGGGAAATCTAATATTGACCTGATCCAGGTATTTCTGACAATTCTATTACACAAAGGTGCTTTAGAAGAGACTCCAGTTATGAAAAAGACCATTGGACTCAGAGTCAAGTGTGTTCCAGGATGGTTAGAATCATGGAATATCCTGAGCTGGAAGGGACCCATCAGAATCATTGAGTCCAACTCCTAGCCCAGGGCAGAACACCCCAAGGATCCCATCCTGTGCCTGAGAGTGTTCTCCAAAAACTTCTCAAACTCAGACAGGCTTGGTGCTGTGACCAGCTTGTCCTGGTTTTGGCTGGGAGAGAGTTAATTTTTGGGATAGAGTTAATTTTCTTCCCAGTAGCTAATACAGTACTTGGGATTTAGGATGGGAGTATTGGTTAGCTCTGTGCATTTAAACAAAGCAGTAAATTTTATGAGACCGAGTCAGGAAGTTGGCATAAGCAAATATTGCTGTCAATATTTTCACGGTCAATTTATTCCTTCATTCACAAGGCTGACAGATTCCAAGCACAGCTTTGGATGGTGCTAAGTGCAGGAAAATCACAGAATTTCACAGGTGATGGAGACCATGACAGATTAATAGGAACAAGATGAGCTTTAAGATCCCTTCCAACCCAAACCAGTTTGTGTTTCTATGGAAAAAAAAATCACCTCTTTCTTTTATCAAAATCAGGAATACAAGGTTACAATCTGAGAAAGGTTTTTTTGGAGGAGCCCTGCTGAGAAAATGCTCTGGGAATTCAGATGATGACAGCAGTTTTGTTATTCAGGAATATTAATGGCATAAAACGTTCACAAACAAAAATCCTCAAGATCAGGGGTTGGCAAAGGTGGCCCACAGTTCCAGAGTCCTCCATCCCTTATTAAAATAATTAAAATAACAGGAAGGCAGGTATTATTTGTTGGCTAGACAGCCCCAAATCCTGCCGCCTGTTAATCCACCTGAAACCCAAGTGTATCAAGGCAAATTAAAGCTGCCTTTAATCCATGCAAATCTCAGCCCAGGAATCTTTTATTCTCTTACCTCCTGCCACGAGTTTAGCCCTGCCCTGCACCCCATTCATGCTGCCAGAGCAAAACAACACAAACTTCAATGTTTTAGTAACAGAAAGAAGGATTTTTTGGACCTTTTGCATATTTTGGGACGGATACAGCTTTGTGCTTCATTGGCTGGGTGATACCAAACCCTGTTCCACCTGTGCTTGGTTTAATCATATGTATCGACACACATAAATTAGGGCAATTTGTGCATAAATTAGGCAGCATCATTATGCTAATTGGGCTGGTATGATTGTGCTGAGAGTGTTTGCAATCTGCCACAGTCCTCTGGGACAGCGCTGCGAGGGAGCTGCTGCCTCTGAAAAGGCTGGAGCTCCTCAGGGGTCCTGCTGGGGCAGGCACAGCCCCACAGCAACCCAAAACACGAGGAGAAGGGGTGAGGAGAGCTGGTGTCATCCTCTGGAATGCTGGTTTCTGTTCTCTGTTTCCTAAATATCACACCCTAAACTCCCCGTGATGCACAAAACAGGTGGAGTTATAGGTGGCTGCAGAGAGGCTGCTGGAGAAACAACCCCCAGAGGTGTGTGTAAACCAAATAAAGAGCAAGAGACCCAAATCCCTTGCACTTTGCTGTATCAAATTTATGTGAAGAAACAAGTCATCCTCACAAAAACCTGAGCCACTCCACTGTACCTCTTCCAATTCCACCTGAATTGCAACAGAGGTAGGAATGGTTGATGGGATTGGGGAGGTATCACAAGAGTAACTTGATGATCCCTGCCCTAAAAGAAATAAAAAAAAAAAAAAAACACAACCTAAATCTTCCCAATTGGATGAGCAAGGATACAAATCAACTGCAAAGTGACTGCTTTTCCTTCTGGAATTGTAGAATACCCAGAGTTGGGAACCAAAAGGATTATTGAGTCCAAATCCTGGCTCTGCACAGGACACCCCAAGAATCACAGCAGAAACTTGGTTAAATCATTAAATCACCATACACAGGTAGGTCTACCTGGAGTAGGTAGCTATGAAGGAATTTTTATTAAGAGCTTCAGGGGCTTTTATCAAAACATGGGTTCTTTAGCTATCCTACAGGTATCCTGCAGCCTGCAGGGCTGAGGTTGGTGTCCCTGTCCAGAGAATGGCTCTGCTGCTGCTGCTGATGCTGAGCTCCAGCTCCAGGGGCTGGTGTTGCACCACATCTCCCTCCTCCTTATGGATACCAGGGGATGCTTCCAAAGTCATCCTGTTTTCCTTCTAAAACTGGTCACTAATTTACCAAATGGGACCATTATGCTGAAAAATCCTCCCTGTGGGATTTGAGTTCTCTCCCTTCAGAGGGAATTCAAGCTTGGTTTGTTCTCCAGGATCCAACCAGGAGTTTTTCCTCTGACAGTCATGCTGGCACTTTGCCTGGCTAAAAAACATACAGCAGAAGAGCAGCAAGCATTAAGCTACTACTACTAGAAGTGTTAAAAAAAAATCAACTTTGAGCAAACCATCTGGTAACACTCACTGTGCCACAGGTGACAGCAAACACAATACGCTCTGTAGAGCACCAAAAAATCATCACTGCTCAGAGAGAAAGGGTGTGAAACACCAAACCAGCCCAGGAGAGACCTGGAATAAGTTGCCCAGAGAAGCTGAGGCTGCCCCACCCCTGGAAGTGTCCAAGGACAGGCTGGACAGGGCTTGGAGCAGCCTGGGATAGTGGAAGGGGTTAGAACTGGATGATCTTCAATAAAGATGGAAGGATAAAACACTAAAAGGGCAGAGGCACATGGGAAGTGGGAGATGCTCCACAACCAGTTGGAGCAGGGAGCAGAACTGAGCTGTTTCAGCTGCAGGGACAACGGAATTAGTGAGATACAAAGGGAAAAAATCTGTAGCCAGCTTCCTTCTGCTCTTCTGCTGCTCCCCTTGAGCATGAACGGCTGGAAGGTGGCTTTTCCCCCCATCTAGAAGCAGAACCTTCTCTAAGTAGTTTAGCAGTGAAAGCAAACTCCTCTCCCCTTCCCTGTGATGGAATATGGATACTGGCATGGGCCAACATCAGCATCCTAACACCCAGTAATTCCCAAACCTCTCTGAACACCCACCATCTTATCAAAACAACAGCTTTCAAACCTCTTCTCTGCACTCTTTGGTGATAATTAGTTTTAGTCTGTCACCAGCAGATCAGTTTAGGATTGCAGCTAAGCCAAAGGGATATGAAAAGGTTTTGTGCAAAGCCTCTCCACACCAAATCAAGTTCAAAAAAGGGAAAGACAAAACACGAGCTGGCTGCACCAGCAGCTCCAACAGTTTCTGCTGCTCAGAAGGGAACACAGCAAGATTTAATAAACAAGCTCAATAAAGTTATTCTTCCCTGTTTTATTTCCCCTTAAAGCATCAGCCCAATTTGGTTTTGTTTCCATCACAAACAGCTCCTTTAATCGTTCCTGACGGGAGCACAACGCGGGGCCCCGGCGTGCGAAGCCTCCCCCAGCCCCTGCCAGCTCCCAGTTAATGGAGCTGCTCTGCCTCACCACAGCAATTCCTGTAATTCAAGTCTGGCAAACAATTCCTAGGCTGAAAATGGGACAGCATCCAGTCGTTATCTCCTTTCTTGTAGAAAAAGTACTAAAAAAAAAAAAATCCAGCGTTATTTACTCTACCTGCCTGTTTGCCATGCTGGCAGTGCCACCATGCAGGTGTGACAGCAACAAGAGCTGGCAGCTCTCGCAGTTTTGCCTGTTGATGTCTCTCCTTTCATCCCAGCAAACAGCCTGTCAGAGCTAAAGGAGCAGCTGAGAGCAAGGAAAGCATCCGGCTCTCTCCTGACAGCTGAACAAGCCAGCAGTTTTCAGGAGGAAAAGCTTTCCTACGCTTCTAAACCACGGCAGCTCCTTCCAGAGCTGATCTTAAAAGTCTTTTTCCAGCCTTAACGATTCTGTAAGTCTAATATTCTATAATTCTAATCTAATTAATTTTGGTCCTGGTCCTTCCATGCAGCCTCATTGGTGTTTCTAACCTCATTCATTTGTACCAATTCACCCTAGGATTTCCACCTCCAAAAAAAAGTATTAACAACCAAAAACCCATCAGTTTTCTTACAGACACATTAATTGTGGACCAATCCCACCCTGGGTGCAGACACCAAACCCTGGCCAAGCGCAGGAACTGTGCACAAATGGAGGTGAAAGGCTTTTGTTTGAATGGTTTCGCTCCCCAGGACACACCTGATAAGAGCCTGCAGCAACGCCACACCCCGAGATAAACCCGGCAGGCTGAGTCTCCCAAAGCCAGCTCTGCATCCCGGGCAAGGGCTGGGAAACAAACACCCAAAGAAAACACTCTGTGTGTAACAGGACCATTTCCCTTGGCAGACCTCTCTGCTTTCCTTTCCTCGCCCTCTCTGGGTGCACGGAGAAACCATTCCCTGGCATTTTCCGAGCTGCAGTCTAGGTCTGCTCCCGTGGATGGGATGCCTGAACCTGGAGCAGGAGCACCCCAAGATCTCCTGGTGCCTGCAAAAGTTTAGACCTTGCTGGCTTTTAGATTGGAATGTGCAAAGCTGCTTGAAAAGAGGTATCCTTTACAAATTAAAGTGATGCAGCTGGGAAGAAAAGAAATCCTGGGATGCAGAGGTGGCTACTGGCCTTTAAGAGCCAGACTCTGGGAAGCCAGTGGATGCACAACTGGACGTGAGAGGCTTTCATGAGTGCAGATCTGACAGTCAAACAGTGGCATACAGAATCATGGAATGGTTTGGGTCGGAAGAGACATCAAAGATCATCCAGTTCCACCCCTTGCCATGGGCAGGGACACTTCCCACTATCCCAGGATGCTCCACAGCTTCTCTGGGCAGCCTGTGCCAGGGCCTCAGCACCCTCAGAGTAAAGTACCTTTCCCAATATCCAGTCTAAACCTACTCTGTGTCATTGTAAATATCATTCCCCCTGTGGTGTCACTCCAGGCCCTTGCCCAAAGTCCCTCTCCAGCTCTCCTGGAACCTCTTTATGCACTGGAAGCTGCTGGAAGATCTCCCCTGAGCCTTCACTTCAATGGGCTGACCAACCCCAGCTCTCCCAGCCTGTTTCCATAGGAATCCTGGGCCATATGGATGCAAGCAGATACAAAAACAAGCTGTGACCCTACCTGAGCACACCTTGGGAGGGCACCTTGGTCTTCCCGAGCTCTCACCGGGGCCACCAGAGCTGCCCAACGTATCCCACGCAGGGCAACGTGCAGCCCAGTCACTGAGGTCTCATTTCTAAGCAAAACATTTGCAACCTTTCTATTCCTCTTCCTCTTTTGACTTCCTTAATGAATAAACAAAAGTATGAAGGGGGGAAAAAAAACCCACTCGCACGACCAGTTGTCCTCTGCACAGCCCAGGGTTTGCTGGGAGCAGCTGGGAAGGAGGAACGGACACGAGGTTTTGAGCAGTGCACTGGGGGCAGAACTTCACAAAATGCTTCAGCTTCTTGGAAGAGACATCAAAGATCATCAGCAACTTCTGCTGATGGCTCAGGGCTGGTTTCATTTTTGGGAAGGTGTCTTGATCTGACCCACTCCATGAACAGAGTAGGTGGGACACACACCAAGAGTCTGCACGAGGCTGTGTTGTGTCCTGTGCGTTTTGGGAGTGAATGAATGCAGTGGAACAGGCTGTCCAGAGAAGCTGTGGCTGCCCCTGGATCCCTGAAAGTGTCCAAGGCCAGGGTGGACAGGGCTAGGAGCAACCTGGGATACTGGAAGGTGTTGTTGCCCATGCCAGGGTGTTGGAATGAGATGGTCTTCAAAGTCCTTCCAACCCAAACCATTCCAGGATTTTATGATTTGTGCTTCCCTAGAAGTTTTGGGAAATAAATCCCATATCCCATAGTGCATTTTGCTTGCCAAATGTCAAATTCAAGAATTTTCATGTCTCACCAAGGGACACATGGGTTGTCCCTAACCCACATCCCACCCGTGTTGCCACTCCCTGCTCTGCTCACCAGTGCAAATCACATCCTGGTTCCTGCTGGGAGAGGTTTCAGTTGGGTTTTCCTGCCCATCATTCCACCAGATCCCAGCCCACAGCCTGCCAAGCCCCGGGCAGAGATTTATCCACTTGAAAGCAAACAGGATCTGGTTTTAAGACAGATCCACATAATGCAGCAGTCAAGTGGTGGTTTCAGCTGGGATTTTTTGTGCGTGAAGGAGTTGTGACAGGAATGGGAACAGGGAGTGACCATTCAGGAAGCAATCCAAGGATCAAGCTCCAGCAAGTTATAGCACTGGACAGCAACAGGATATTCTTCATTCCTCCCACAGATGGATTTCTGAACTGTGGATTTAAATACAACATTGCTGCAGCCAGGATATTGTGCCTCCCTCCTTCGGGACACAAGATCAGAGTTACAGCAGCTCAAAAAGCATTGGCTTCTTTCTGCCTCTCATTGACACCTTTTTGCTGGCCCCTTTCTGAGGGTCAGGTGTCTGCATCTCCAGATCTGTTATCAGTGCTGATCAGGACACCCTGTTACACACCTATGCACCTCAACCCCATCCTGCTCCAGCTGAACCTCAAACCCTCAGCCCATGAGGATGGTGCAGAGTAAGGCTTTAAACAAAGATAAACATGAGAGAAAAAAAACAACAACCAAAAAACAATACAAAAAACCCAGAGCAGCAGAGACCAAATAAAATGGGTTTCACTTCTGCCACTCTCACTGCACCACTTCAGTGTGTTCATGAAAGAGCTTCATCTCCAGGCCTGACCATCAGGCTCCAAATTCATTGTCAAAGTAAAGTTTGTGAATAAATCCACTCAGTTTTACAGAATCGTGTAATTATTTTGGTTGAAAAAAGCCTCTAAGAACATCAAGTTCATTCCCCCAGCACTGCAAGGCCACCACTAAACCATGTCCCCAAGGGCCACATCCACATGGCTTTTAAATTGCTCCAGGGATGGGGACTCCAACACTGCCCTGGGCAGCTCTGCCAGGGCTGGACAACCTTTTTCTGTGAAGAACTTTTCCCAATATCCCACCTAAAGCTGGACACAACTCTCCCCACACGTGGCAGGGGTGTCCTGTGGTACCTCCAGAGAGGGAAGGGATGGAGGCTCTGCAGGACCAGGCTGCTCTCTGCTGTGGATTGCTCAGCACTTTGCACCAAACAATAATGTTGGCTCTGTTGTAGCTTTTAGGCTGGATGAAATTCAGAGCTCTGACAGTCTCCTTGCCCCACAAACACCACTGAAGTCCGTGGGGACTCTGCAGACATAAGGATCAGGAGAATTGTGGCACAAACCCTCATGTACATCAGGCCTGGAAGCACTAAGGGTATCATTAAAATACAAAGGGGCTACAGGGCAAATTCCTGGAGGTGCAGCCCTGGAGGAGCCACCTCCTGGTCTACTCCACCCAGATTCCCAAACCAGCAAGAGATCCAGGACTTGATTTTTTTTTTTTCCTTCCAGAGGTTTTGATGCCTCTTTTTGGGGGGATACAGGACTAAACCTGCAGGACTCATCATACTGGCAGTAGGATCCTTCCAACTCTGCACAGGGAGTCCTGCCACGGGAATTCTGTAACCTTTGGACACACTGGAGATGGAAAGTGGAGCCAAAAGTCATGGATGAGACCTCCTCATGGATGGAAAAGCTGTGACAGAGCTGTGCTGGCAGGTGTTGTGTGCAGCTGTGGAGCTTCCCTTTAATCCATCACGGTGATCCCCTGCAGGCTTCAGGCCACCACAGGTCTCAGTTCCCTTTGGGCGTTTTAGTTTTGTTTCACCAGTAAAGACCCTACTCCAACAAGAAATTTTTTGCTTTTCTGGAAGTCTGGTCATAGCTCTGTATTCTTTGTTTAAAATACAAAATGTTGCTTTAAAAAGTTTGGTTTGTTTCTTTGTTTTTTTTTTTTTTAATTAGTTTGTGTTTTGTTTTTTTTTTTTTTTTTTGTTTTTTTTTTTTTTTTTTTAATTAAAATTAAACCCACACATTTTTGGTTCAAATTCACTCAGGTCCTTCCCTCAAGTGAAAGCCAAGTGTCCAGCCAGGACTGTGCTTTCCCACACAGATATTCTGTCCTACCTTAGCTACCAGGCCTTGTCTGAGATTATTAATTACCTAAACTTTAAAAAAATAATTAAAAGTGAAGGTGCCAAGTACTCAGATCCCAAACGACCCAGAATCACAGAATGGTTTGTGTTGGAAGGGATCTTAAAGACCATCCCAGCTGTCACAGAATCCAGGATGGCATCAGAAGATCCTGCATGTGACACGTCTACCCTTCCAGGAGCAGCAGCTGGAATATGCCAGGCTAAAAGGAGACATCTAAATCTAACTACTGAGGTACACAGCTGCTCCTCCAAAAATCCTGGATGCTTCACAAGCCTGAAGAAAAACAAAGAAATCCATCTGCCACCTCTTAGGGAAGGTACATGCTCGAGGTAGGGCAGTATCCTGGGAAAAAGGAGGTTAATTTTCTTTTTCTTTTCCCACTATTGCCCTGCAGCAAGAACAAACCCAAATGGTTTTGCCCTAATTTATGCCTGTTTTCCTTACTATCCTAAACCTCCTCTATTCAAAGGGAGGTTTTGCTGCAGAAACTTTTACAGATGGTAGAATAACAACAATCTGTGAGCAGGCAGGGTTGCACTCTGCATCCATGTAAATCAACAGCAAAGCTTCCAGCATTTCCAGGGGACAGGTTTTGCCACAGCTCCAGCTGGGGCTCAGTGCACCTGTGTTCCCACAATACCACAACAAACCAAACTGGAGATGATCCCTTCTCTATCTCTGACACCTGAAGCTCTTTTTTGCCTTCTAATAAACGAGATAATGATGTTTGAGTGAGTCTGCCCCTGATCTGAACAGCTGTTTCTCCACTGCTGTTGATATTCACAATGAACTGGAATTTTTCTCTCTGGATGCTGTTTTTTCTGGTTGAATTTAGTTAGGAAAGTGCCATAAACTGAGAACAAGTAAACAGAATTGAAGTGCCAAGAAATTACGGGTATGAAATAGTTGGCCTCAAAGAGGAGGGATTTCTGGGATGAATAAAAGTAAAAACTGTGCTCTGAGGGAGATCCCCACTTCCACATAGTGGGGAAACAGAGGGGGAGGAAAGGACCTTCTTGAGCTGTGTAGAAATGTCCTGGATTATCCCAAATGCCACACTGCAGCCATAAAAGCTTTCCAGGGGAATGAGTAGCTGATGGGCACAGACATCCAAAGCTGCTGTTTTCCATTTAAACAGGAGAGTGAGGGTGGCTTGGAAACCCTACACGCTCCTAAGGAGTTAAAAGGTAGTTCTGGAGCCTGGCACAATTAACATTCTGGCAGAGTCTATTTAAATTGCAGGGAAAGTTGAGCTTGTCCAACTGGATAGTCAGACTGCAGGTTCCCCCAAACAGGGCTTTGATTCTCCAACACAACACCCAAAATCCTCTCTGGCTTACATAAAACACATGTGGAATCACGCTCCCTGTTGCACAACACAGCTGCAGGGAGAATTCCAGGTATATAAGTATAAACTGGAGGTCATTGCTCTGCGAGGGCTGAGGATTTCTCTGCCAACAGAGGGGAGGACAGGCTGGTCCTGGTGGCAAAGCTGCCTTGAGAGCTACTGACAGCAGCAGCACCTCCTAAGGCCAGGGCTGGGGGGGTTCACTCAAGCACAGCAGTCAATGACAAAAAATATGAGCAAATATCTGAAAAAAACCTTAAATTGAAGTAGTTTTTGTAATCCAAACAACCCCAACCCAATAGGGTTCTTACTATTTCTGCATCCTTGCATTCCCCATGCTGCTCTAACACTCACAATAATCAACACTGCCTCAACATCTTTTCTGTTCTCAGGTCCACTGCTCTGTCAGCCTGGTTTTAAAATATGCTGCCAGGGTGAAATAAAACCTGACTGTGCTTTTCTCCGCCTGCAAAGGGCAGGTCAGCACGGGGAGGGGAGATCTCCCTGCAGCAAAAGGCATTAGAGAATCATGGAATGGCTTGGGATGGAAGGCACCTGAAAGATCATCTCATTCCAATGCCCTGCCATGGGCAGGGACACTTTCCACTATCCCAGATTGCTCCAAGCCTCATCCAGCCTGGCCTTGAACACTCCCAGGAATGGGGCAGCCACAGCTTCTCAGGGCAGCCTGTGCTGGGATCTCACAGTTCAGAATTTCCATTTAAAATCAAATCTAAATCTCTCCTCCTCTATTTTAAATCCATCCCCCTCTTTGTCCTATCACTATCTGCCTGTATAAAAAATCACTCTCCCCCTTTAAGTCCCTTTAAGTACTAAAATGCCACATCCCCTGTGCAGAGACCATACATGGAGCTCCCAGTGATTCTGGAGGGGATCACACCCCACCCTGTCCCTTGTCCACAGAGCAAGGCTGCAGTTCAAAGCTGCCTTTATTAGACTGAGTCTAGAAAGAATGAATGGGATCCAGGAGAAGAAAATTACTGAGCTCTGCTACAGGTCAGAGATCCCAGATCAGAATCACAGAATGCCCTGAGCTGGAAGGGACCCAGAAGGATTATTGAGTCCAACTCCTCCAACAGGCAAAAATGACTGTGCAAAACTGACTGCAGGTGGGCAGCTCTGCACACCCCCAAAGGCAGCAGAGCAGGCAGCACTCCTGAGCTGACACAGACACATTTGGGAGCTTTGTCCATTCTGAAAGCACTGCTGATTGACAGGGGCCAGCTCAATGGGCTGGCAGGAAGGCCAGGGGAGGAAAGGGCTGAGCACAGGGCTCAGCTTCCCTTCTGACAGCAGAAAGCAGCACACACCAGCCATGCTGCACAAAAGCTTTTGTTTTACATCTCAAAACCACCGTCCTGCTCGGGGACCGACAACTGCCCGTGCAAACAGCGGGGCTGGAACCCAAACAGTGCAAAAAACCAGACGTTGCGGGGTTTGACTCCTGAAAAATTCTTTTCTTCTTTTTTTTTAAAGAAATGAAGCTAAGAACATTGCAGCTCAAAGCAAATGCCAGAAGGAAAAGCCTCCCCTGGATGCTGCTGGAGGTGAAAACCCAGTAAGTGACATTTAGTGATGCTGGATGGGGCTCGTCCTCATCACCCCACTGAGTTCCCCAACCTCGCTGCTGCTTTCAGAGCATCACAGAACGGTTTGGGTCAGAAGGGACTCAAAGATTCTCCAATTCCAACCCCCTGCCATGGGCAGGGTCTGTGTTTTGGAGAGGAACAGCCTCCCTGAGCTGGGCTCTGCAGTTTCCAGTAGCAACTGTGCCTAATCCAGCCCCGAGACAAAACTGCCGGCGCTCATTCATACCCACGGCACGTGCTGGGCAGACTCTGGGCATGGCCACAACTACTGCATGGGGGATTTCTTTCCTCTAGTTTAAGCTCATTTTAAGAACATTTTTAAAAAATAAAATAAGCATATTTAAGTAAGTTTTGGTGTTTTTTTTTTTTACAAATATAAAATTTTAATAGATGATGTTTGGATCGGGTTGTGTAAGCTTTTCCCTTTGCATGTTCATAGTACAAAAAAACCACATTTATTCAGTGCTTTATTTTCACAGTATTGGAGAAATCAACAAAAAATAAAGCTGGTTTGGTGGTGAAATTCTTGACTTAAAAGAAGAATTATAAGAAAGAAGATACAAATCATATTGAAGAGGATTAAATTAGCAGTTGCTCTGCCCTATATTTAAGTCACAGCACCAAAAAGATGCCTAGTTATGAAAATAATGTCAGTACCCCTTAGGTACTGACAGCAAGGAATGTAAAGAATGAAGCAAAATAAAAAAAAATAAATATTTTTCTATGAAAGTTTCAGAAGAGGCAAGTCACCAGATACATTGGCTAATGAACCAGGAAGAAATGTCACTGAATTGCTAATGCATCTTTTTGGTAACTTCTTCCAAAAATTTCCTTTTCTAATTTTAATTTGAGGTATGTGGTAGGTGCAAAAGCACAAATATTTTGACTCTTTTTCTCTCTGGGCATATTTAGCTACCAGCACCAGGTGAGGAAAGGGACTTTGAGCAGCTTTCCAGCATCTCCAGGGTCACTGGGGAGAAGGGAGAGCCTGGCTCTTACAGGGTGGGAGGACAGGAGGTGACGGGGAGAAGATGAATTGAGATGTTCAAGGTGCAGGGAGAAGCTTTTCCACCACAAGCTCAGTCAAGCTGGGTGCCCAGAGACTGGGCAATTTCTATCCCTGGAGGTTTTCAAGGAGGATAAAGCCCTGGGCACAATCACAGAATCAAAAATCTTGGAAAAGCCCTCCAAGACTACAGAATCCAACAATTGCCCCAGCTCTGCCAAGGCCACCACTGATCCATGTCCCAAGTGCCACATCCACATGGCTTTTAAACACCTCCAGGGATGGGGACTCCACCAGTGCCCTGGGCAGCTGTGCCAAGGCTGGACAGCCCTTTCCATGCAAAAATACCCAATTTAAGCCTCCCCTGGCCCAGCCTCAGGCTGCTCCCTCTCCTGTCTCTGTCCCCTGGGAGCAGAGCCTGACCTCCCTGGATGCCCCCTCCTGTCAGGAGCTGTGGAGAGCCAGAAGGTCCCTGCAAGCACACAGAAACCTGGAATTACCTTATTCTGTATAAAAACGTGTGTAAAAAGGGACAGAGGCCCCAATACCTTGTTTGAGAGATAGCCCAACACCATGATGTTAAAAACCTTCTAGAAAACAACCCCAAGTCCCCCTTTTCCTTGTCACCCCTTCCTGAGTTTCCCCTCCACATTCCAACAGTGCCTGCCCTTCGCCTCCCCAGCCAGCCTGGAGAGATGTTATTCTCACAAAAATCCCCCAAAAAAACAAAACAAAACAAAACAAAAAACCAAGAGGAAAAAAAAGCCCCCTCGATTATTTATGCTGCTCTTTGAACAACACAAGCTATTGTCAGGGAGTGTTTTACAGCTCTGAATGTCACATTGAGAGTCTGGTCATGCCAGGAGAAAAGCCTTCCACTGCCATGTCCAGGCATAAATCCCTTTATTCAAGAAACCCTGAGCCCAGAACTGGGTAAAACCTAAAAGGAAGCCAGTGGGTGTGACAGCTGCATTTTGTACAATGACATAAAAAGGAACAGGCAAAGCTTCTTGGGTGTTTTGTTTTGGGTTTTTTTGAGGTAAAAGGTAGGAAATCTCCAAGGAGCATTGTGCAGAATCAGGTGAGGCCGAGCTTGGGCTGGATGCTGCTCTGGAGGAATGGCACAGAGAAGCACGGGGCTGAGCAGAGCTGGAGAGTTTCCCAGCAGGACCCAGGGAGGTTTTGCTGTCGAGAAAACCAGGCTGGCTGGACAAGAAACCCATTTCCTTCCCGACTGTGACTGTGTGAAGGGAAACGGGGCTCTGGAGGCAAACAAAGCCCAGCCACCTTCGGCTGCGGAGCGCCCCAAAACCATCGAGCCATTACAAGCCTAAAAGATAAAAAAATGGTAAAAAAACCCAGTCAGGACCTTTTCTACAGTGTGTTACATTACAAGGCAAAACTGGACAGGTTGCAATCTTCCTCTGCCACACCCCAAATGCCAGGTTTCAGGTTACTTCACCTGCAGGAATTCACTCGGAAGCACGGGATTTCTACTGAGCTCTTAGAGCCAAACCTTGATTCTGCAGCTCTTCCCAAAGTCCTGCAAAGAAAGCATCATTTCCTTCCTCCTCCCACACCCCCGTGTGCTGACGAGGAATTATAACCCATGTGAAACAATAAATATGGCCCAGCAAAAAAGGGAATGTGAGGGGCAGTAGGAAAGGCAGCGTTCCCGCGTTACTCCAACCTACGGGATCCATCCTTCCAGCCTCCCACTCGGGAAACAGCTTCTCAACGCTGGCCATCAAAGCTCCTCCCAGATTTGGCATCTCTACCTCTTCTCCCTGCAGAACTCTTTTAAACACTGAGGGTTTGGGGATTTTTTAACCAATTTGTGGCTGTTTGCACTGTACTCGGCATCGGCACTCGTGGTTTTTCTGTTGCACATTTCATGGGTATGTTTACTATCAGTAAACATCCCAGCAGTAATGCTGGATTTATCTCTTTGTCTTTCTGGTAACTCCATGGCTGCACCCTCAAAGCCCTGAAAGCCAGTTTGCCATCCTTCACAAGGAACCTCCAGGCATATTGGAGAGCTCTATGATTTATCTCCTCCACAATCTCAATTCACCATGAAAATATTTGGTGAAACCCATCAGCAGCTTCCCTGATACAAGTGCAGAGACTCTGCCACTACTTCTGCCCACACAATTTTCTCTAACATCCAAAAAAAAGAGATGGACTGTGGGGTTTTTAAAATACAACCCTATGGTGCTCAGCACTCCTGTTCCCCTTATCTTTGAGGTCCCCATGAATTTTCCCAGCAATGGCACTGCGCTGCTGCAAAGATCTCTTGATTTATGCAAAAAACTTGATCCCTTTTCTGCCCTTTTTATGAGCAAAGGGTTTCTCTTTTTCTGTGGATGTAGCCTGGTGATTTAAATGCACACTGCCACAAGCCCTGTGCACTGCAGTCCTTTGCTGAACGCCGCCACAGAGCCTTTAGATTTCCGAGGATGAGAAGGACGTGGGGAGTACAGACACCTACAACAAAGAGAGCTACAGGCAAACATCACCTTCAGACCCTCCTTTTTATGAGATGCTGCCTTTTTATCCTCGATTTTAAGCAGCAGGAGCAGGGAGGGAGGCTTTGCTGAGGTCACTGGTGAGGCTGGTGGCTCAGTGCCATGTTCTGCCGTGCTGTATCCATCAGGAACTGCTGCCTCCTGAGCCATGGGATGGAGAGAGAGGCTCTCAACAGCAGAAGGGAGTGATGTTCAGCAGGCAGGGAGTGTGGGCAGTGTGCTCAGGGAAGGGCAGGGAGCTACAAAGGACCTGCAGCTCTCACTGACCACCTTCTGCACCTGCAGAGCTCCTGGGGTAGAGCTGGGTTCTTCCACATTTCCCAGCAGCGTGAGGAAAGGGAGCCTGGGCTGAGCTCAGTAATTCCAGCCAGATTCCAATGCCAAGAATTGCAGGGTAGTGCCAAGGCATTGATCAATGGCATTTTCTGGGCTCTCCAGCAGAAGAAAGCCATACATCTGTTAAAACAAGTCCAGAGGAGGCCATGGAGATGCTCCAAGGGCTGGAGCCCCTCTGCTTTGGAGGCAGGCTGGGAAAGCTGGGAGTGTTCACCTGGAGAAGGCTCCAGGGAGAGCTCAGAGCCCCTTCCAGGGCCTAAAGGGGATCCAGGAGAGCTGGAGAGGGACTGGAGACAAGGGATGGAGGGACAGGACACAGGGAATGGCTCCCACTGCCAGAGGGCAGCGATGGATGGGAGATTGGGCAGGAATTGTTCCCTGTGAGGGTGGGGAGGCCCTGGAATGGATTTCCCAGAGAAGCTGTGGCTGTCCCTGGATCCCTGAAGTGTCCAAGGCCAGGCTGGATGGGATAAGCTGGGCTGGTGGAAGGTGTTCCTCACGGGGGGTTGGAACTGGATGGTCTTTAAGGTTCTTTACCACCCAAGCCATTCTGTGATTCTGTACCTGGAGCCACCTCATGTCCATGCCCAGGACAGATGGAAAGAGGAGCAGCCCTGGGACCACCCTGACCTGGGGAGTTGACAATCCCTTAACTCAGAGGCATTTGATTTGCCCCTGCTCACAGCTTCTCCTCTCCCACATGAAAGGTGTCCAGAGCAATCCCACTTAGGGAAGAGCTCCAGTTTCCTTCCAGGCCCTCAGGCTGGAGAAATGGGAAGGATTTAAAGCAGATGACAGAGCTGTTAGAAGGTGATCCTTTGGTCGTAGTGGTTCAGTGTTTTTAAGTAATTTGTTGATTTCCTCAGACAACTCTGGTGATACAGAAATCACAAGAAGCCCTTGCCTCTTTGAGGGACAGTGCACTACTTCTCCTAGTCAAAATATTATTATTGAGCTGATAAAATACTGATCAAGAGATAACTTCATTTTCTCCCACTCAATCCTTCCCCATTGCCACTGGGGTTCATGCTGGCATATGTTATTTTCATGCAGGCAGAAGGTAATGATAGGAAAGCAATTACTGGGCAATGTTTTTAAAAATATATAGTAAAATATTTATGAGCAATCTAATTATTTTCATGCCTGGTTGCTCCATGCACTGGGTCTACAACTCCACCACATTTTGGATGAGATGTCTTTTCACAACAGACTGGAATCCAGACAGCAGAGCCTCCCAAAACCATGTTGAACAGCGTGGTTGGTAACTGTGTCCTCTGGAACAAAATCCTACAAGAATCCCAGATTTTTTTTGGGTGGGAAGGACCTTAAAGCTCATCCAGTTCCACCCCCAGCCATGGGCAGGGACACCTCCCACCATCCCAGAGTGCTCCAAGCCCTGTCCACCCTGGTCCTGGACACTTCCAAAAATCCAGGGGCAGCCACAGCTTCTCTGGGCATCCTCTCTTTCTGCTTTTTTAAGGGATTGAGGGATTTGAAACCAACATGAAAGCTAATTTTTTTTCCCAAACTATTTTATCACTAATCCCTGGATCTGGACCACAAGTTTCTCCCTGGTCTAAAAATGCAAAATTTTCAGATCCAGTCAAGCAAGACAGAGAAACTATTACACACACGGGAAATTTCAGCAGGAACATTTTAAAGTTGTGTTAAGTGACAAGGAGGAAGTTGCTGACTTGAGGTGTGTGAATATGGTGACCATAAACACCAGACCATGAGGTGCCTGTCATGGGGACAATTTTTTGAAAGAGAAACTGAAGTTCAGCTCCTGTGGGTGTTTAAATTTCAGATAAGTGGGTTTCTACAGAAAAAAAAAAAAAAAAAAGAAGAATATGCCAAATATTCCATGTATAAAATTAACTTAAGTGAATGCCACACTACTCTGGCCCCACAAATAGATAAAAACTTCATTTTTATGCTTAGAACCAGAGATCCATTAAGGTTGGAAAAGCCCTCTGAGATCACTGAGTTCACTGTTCCCCCAGCAGTGCCACATCCACAGGGCTTTTAGATGCCCAGGGCTGGACCACCCTTTCCATGAAGGAATTTTCCTAATATCCAACCTGTCCCTTCCTTGAGCCACTGCCTGTCATGTGGCTCTTTGAGAAACTATTTCAACCCAACTCTCCCCACAAGCCTCATAAAAGGATTTCACTGCAACAAATGCCACTGCAAAGAACAAGAATTACTTAAAAATCCAAATAAAGCTCTTTTTTTTTCCCTTTCCCATGTAATTGCAAATAACAAACATATCTGTGGTTCACAGAGGAGGCAATAAATTCAAGCTACAGTCACAAATCAGACCAGAAAAAGATACTTAAGTCATTCAATCCACCACCCTGGGATGGCTGTGGCCCCGTGGGATTCTGCTCAGTTTTGTGAAAGACTTGGAGTCCTGAATGGAGGAAGTACAACACGAAGAGCTCTCTCTGAAGCGTTTTTTTATTTTATTTTTATAAAACGAAGCCATTCCTCTGATACTTCCTGAGCACAGCCTTGTCGGTCTGGCTGGAGAAAAGCAAATTATCTTCAGCAAATAAGCTTTTTATGTGTGAGAGGAGCACATCATAAATAAAAAGGAAGTTTGATCCCCAGCAGAATTTTGGTTGTGTGTGTTTCTTCTGTAACCACCCCGTGATGGCTGTGACATTTCAGCTTCTAGAAAAAGAGACAGGTATTTAATATCTTTTGTGAATCATGGAGTGGTTTGGGTTGGATGGCACCTTAAAGATCATCCAGTCCCACCCCCTGCCACGGGCAGGGACACCTTCCACTGTCCCAAGTTGCTCCAAGCCCTGTCCAACCTGGCTTGGAACACTTTTAAACTTTAAATTCATGCAAAAAGATGCACTTCAAGCCATTAGGAAGCTGAAGACTCCAAAATTTTAACTTCCTCGCTGATTCTTCTGCTCTCACCAGACACTGAAGAATAATAATAAAAAAAAAAGGGCAAAAAAAGCCAATCTTTTTTCATTTTTCATTGAGCTGTATCCCTCAACCAATGCATTAGGTGCCTATTTCCATAGCTTTGGTGAACAGAACTATTTTAGGAATGATCACTGAACAAAACAAGTTGAGGGTTTGGCTGTTGCAGTGGCTTGGGGTTTTAATTTCTGGGGCTTTTTTATATTTTGAGGACAAGAGGAAATGAGCTCAAGCTGCACCAGGGGAGGTTTAAATTGGATATGAGGGAAAATTTCTCTGTGGAAAGGGTTGTCCAGCCCTGGTAGAGCTGCCCAGGGCAGTGATGGATTCACCACTTTTGGAGGGATTTAAAAGCCAAGTGGATGTGGCACTTGGGGTCATGGGTTAGTGGTGGCCTTGGCAGTGCTGGGTTAAGGGATTCAATGAGCTTAAAGGCATTTTCCAATCCAAACAATTATATAATTCTGTTAATTCTATGAAGGAAAAAAACCCTGTAACCACAAAGCTGTGAACTCTAAACTAGTTTTCACTGCATTTCCAGGACACATGTCCAAAGAGACACGTTTTGGGAGAATTAAAGACATTTTGCCAGAGATGGGTTTGAACAAACACACAGTGAGTAGCTCCTGTCCCTCAGCTGGGTGTAGGTCTGTGCAGACAGGTCTGGTTTCAGAGCAAGTCCATCCATTAGGACTTTCTAACATGGTAAAAGCAGGAGAAAAACCCCAAAACTTGACCGAATGAGCTTTTTCAGTGATCTGAGCTGTAGCTGGAACCATCTCCCCACACCACAGATGTGACAGCGCCACAACACAACAAATAATTCCAGTAACGAACCCAAGGACAGCACCGAGAGCCTAAATTAGCAACATGAAAACCATTAACATGACCAATTAACCTCTGCCCCACCCTCCCCACGCCACATAAAAGCCGACCTAACAATCCCCAAGATAACATTGTGTGTCAGAAATATCACACACAGGAATACAGCAGTGCCTGTGCTTGTTTCCTGACCCGGGGAAGCTGCTATAATTGTAGTGCATTGTGCTCCTGGAGGATTTCGAGTTGGAAGTTGGTTGCCAACAGTCCTGGTTTGCTGTTGGAATTTCCAATCAGGTTCCTAAAAACTCTTTGGGTTCCCCGAGCAACGCCGTGTCAAGGTGCTGCTCTGAGCTCTGGACTGCGTGGTTCAGAAGGAATTTAATTTTTCTTGGTGGAAATAAATCAAGATCGTCCCAGAGATATAAAAGCTGGATGTGGAGGAGACAAGCAAATCAAGCAGAATTTTTGTGGTTGTGATTTTTGATGCACATTTCATTGCTAAGAGAACTTAAACCAAAACCATCTTGGCTTTTGGAGGCTCCCCCGCTGAGCCAAGAGAACAGATATTCAGGAGATAATCTCATTTTAAGGAATGTCTTCATGGAAATGGTTGTTAAGCATTATAGGTGGCTGCCCAGCACAGTGGTGGAGTCCCCATCCCTGGAGGTGTTCAAGGAATGACTGCACGTGGCACTTGGTGCTCTGGTCTGGGTGACAAGGTGGGAAGGGCTCACAGGTTGGACTCAATAATCCTGGAGATCTTTTCCAACCCAAATAATTCTGTGATTTTTCATTAACTCAGCTATTGCATTACACATAATTCAGAGGTTTGGGTCTCCAACCTGGCCAGCCTCCAGGGAAATCTCAAAAATTCCCAGAAATCACCACACCCTCGTGCACAAACCCTCAGTCCACAACATCCCTCCTGGTGGAAGCCATCCTGGCAAGCAAAATTCTCCTAAGTAATCCCCTACCTCTTCCTAGAGAATTTAAACTGCCCAGATGACAAATTTGAGGAGTGTAGAGAATTCCTCTCTCCCAGCAAAGCCCAAAGGATGTGGCACCTGACAAACACACAGAATTTTGAAGTCCTGTCTTCATAAAGAGGTTTTATCTCAATGAAGCCTTCTCCATTCAGTATTTCCAGGCAGCACCACCACCAGCTTTTAGTTCTAAGTGCTTTTCTACCAAGCCCAGACAAGGTTAAAAACAACACTTTCACTCATTTTGGTCCCTCTGCAATCAAAATGAACAGATGTCAGTGACCCAAAGAGACAGTGCTGGAGAAGGGCTTCTCCAAAATGAAAACAACATTTTTGATGTCCCCAGCGATGCTGAAAGCTGTTGGCATCTTAATTTTATCTTTGTGGTGACCTGTGGGCTTAGCCCTCTCCTTAGTTTCACCCTCACTTTCTCTCCATGAAAAGCAACAATTTCCACTTCAATCCCTCCTACTACCTTCAAGTCTTTTATAAACAAATATTTTTAAATAATTTTAATAATATATTTTGTAATAAGAATATTTTAATAAAAATATATAATAATTGTCAAATTAAAAATTAATTTAAATTATTTTATAAACTATACTAATTTTGGAGCTATTTCCTTGAAAGTTGGGCTTTTTCCCCTGCCACTGCCATGCCAGTTGTCTGCCAAGGACTCCACGAGGTCCATCCCAAGAGGAAGACCATCCTCCCAGGAATTTTTCAAGGGTGAAGCTCAGCAGCAGCCAGGCCCTGAACAATAAATATTTCCCTCATTAGTATGCTGAGCCACATTAGTTCTGCTGCTCACAGAGGCAAAGCATCAAAGTGGGGCTGAATCTTCAATTTCACACTTTGCAATGTGATGCATCAGATACTCCCAGGGCTCTGGGCGCCAACAGGATTCACAAAGAGTTTGAGATGTGTGAGGTGCTGCTGGTAAATCTGCTAAATGTGAAAGAGGCAGCACGTGCCTCTGAGAGAAGGGGGATGAAGTCATCCTACATAAAAAATTGGGGTTAAGGCAGCGGAAGGGTGAAGTGAGTGCCCAGCATCACACTCGAGGCTTTGGTAATACCATGACCTCAGCTGAGGAGTTGGCAACATCCTAAAAATCACACATGGATTACCTAAGAAGTAAATTTAGGCTGCAGAATTTGCATCAAGTCTGGGAAGTCTCAAGGTCTCTCCACCCAGCCCCCTTCTCCCCACCCACTGCGACTCAGTTTTCACAGAATATGTAAGATTTGAGGATTTTGAACTCAAACTTGGCTGGAAATGCTCAGAGGTTCTGATTATTTGGGATGGTGGGGCCTATAAACACAGTCTGTGTCCTGTTACTGCTCTCCTGTCTTTAGGAAATGAGTTTTAAGAACACAACATGGTACTCATCACTGCAAGAAAACTCTGATGCTGTCATGGCTGCAGTTGTACCTGTACTTATCAAATGCATTTCAGCTGATTTTTGCACTGAGAACTCTTTGTCCCTACTGAAAACAGAATCCATCCAAGAAAACTACATCAGCCCTGATGATCTGAACAGAGAAAGACCAACCAAGGCCAGGGAATGCTTCCCTGCACTCAATGTTGAAACAAAAAGGTGTCAGGGATGGCAAGAGACTCCCAAATACTCCAACTGGCAGCAGCATTCCTCAATACATGTGCAGCATTATGGTTTTAAAGGCTTTGGAGGCATTGCACAGATTAATCACACAAAGTAATGATCTCACAGTGAAGTGCTGAGCTGGAATTAGAGAGATTAATGCTCAGGTCTCAGCTCTCAAAGTTCTCACCCTTGGGGAAGTCAGAGCAACTCCTGCATCTCGCCTCCCCACAAAACCTCCTTTGAATTACTGATTGCAGAACCTGAGTGAAGATGCCAGAGGGAAAGACCATTCCAAAGGCTTTTAAAAAAATTATTATTATTTTCCTTAATACCCGCTGCGAGGCACTGTCTTGTTTAATTCAGAATTCTTTGAAGAAAGATTTGCCATCTTAAGGGAATAAAAACAAGTTTTGTTATCTTTTTAAAAACGTCATGTGTTTCTGCTGCTGGTGAAGTCTAGAACAAACACTCACATGGACCTCCCAAAACGTGCAAGTTCAGGTAATAATGAGTTGGATGGGACATGGCTGCAATATGTTTGGAGACCCAAAGGTTGGGTCAAGCAGAAGTCTGAAGTTAGCAGAGCATTTTTTGACCCAAATTACAGAAGGACACAGCAAGAAATACTGTCCAATACAGCTTTATGTATTTTGTGATTCCCATTGCTGAATCCCTCAAGACTTTGGTTTTTCTGGAGCTAAAAGTTAGGCTCTTGCTTTAATTTTCCAAGCTCACATCATAGAAAATAAGACATTTAACTGTGACAATGGATTTCTACACCTGTTACTCCACACCACCTCACCTGCAACCCCCTGAACATGCCACGTCTGGCACTTCTTTGGTCACATCCCAATTCCTCTACAAACCAAAGAGATATCCAAGATTTCTTGAAACTTTTGCCACTGCCCAAACCACAAAATTCACTTTTTCCCGTCGCTCAAACCACAAAATTCAGGCCAGGTTTTGGTGAGGATGGGAAGAAATGGGCAAGTATGTAGGTGGAAAAAGAACAACGAAGTTCAGTCATGCACAGAATGTTTTTTTAAAAATTCTTGTTTTTAATTGAAACTCAAAATTTCTGTGAGGAATCTACCATGAGACAATAGCTGTGTTTTGGTGGGGGCATCTGTGCCATGCACAGCCCAATGGCCAGAGGTGACAGTCACAACTGAGCCATCTCCAACCACAGACACCAAACCTTCCTGCCCACACTGCACCACTGCACCTGGAATTGCACTGGGAGGCCTCAGAAATCCCACAGGATTCCAACCAATCTCCAGTTGCCTTGGAAGTGTAATTAACTGCAATTGCCTTTTTGATTTTATCTCCATTTTCTCAGGTTCTGGGCAATTTGGGAAAGCTCTCTGTGTACCTACAGGTGAGAATGCACACCAGTGCATGCACCTACTTGTCTGGAGCTACAACTTCCCAGGTGATCTGCTTTTCTCAGGGCCTCCTTGGAGAATGAAACTTAGGGAAAAAGCCCATCCTTTGGGAAACTCTCCTTCTTATCCTGTAAAGTCACTGATAAAAAGATTTCTATTCCTGCTGCTGATAAGAGCTCCAATCAAGGGAGTGTTCAAGCTCAGCTTGGCTCCACTAGGCTCAAGCTCTGTGCTTCCCACAAGGTTTTCTGACAAATTGCTCTCACTGGGATTTTAAAAAAAGATGCTGACCTGGCCCGTGCAGTAAGAAAAGAGATTTTTCTTCCTTCTCCACATAAATTTTATAGTTTCCCAAAAAAAAAAAAAAAAAAAAAAGGAAGAAGGGATTCAGAGAGATCAATGGGGAACCCATACATGAAAAAAAAAGGGGGAAGTTTCACCTGGTTTAAGGAGTAATTGATACTCCAGGCTACAGCTTCATCCATTTTCAAAGAATCATAAAATATGGGGATGGTTTCAGGGAATTCCAAGGCTGGATGGGGCTTGGAGCAACCTGGTCTAGGGGGGGATGTCCTTGTGTTGGAAGCAGATGGTCTCTAAGGTCCCTTCCAATCCAAGCCATTTCAAAATTTTATGAAAATTCTTGCCCCTAAGGAAGGTTCAGCACTAGTTTCATTCAAAAATACAGACTGGATGTAGTCAATGGCTTGGGGATATCCATCCAAAAAATTAGAGAGCTGTTTCAATCCAAAAAACTTTCCTAGTCAGTGGAAAATTCAGCTTTGCTACAAAGTCAGATGGAAGTTTCTGAGCCAGCCCAGCAGGAGTTTGCCCGTACACCCCAAGGAGAAAGGACAAGAATGAGGCATCTGAGCACAGCCCTGCCAAAACCTCCCTGGTTTTATCATCCAGAGTTCAAACCCAGACCTCCTGTCCTGCTGTTCACACTGCACACAGAAAGGTTTCCAAGAAATGTTTCTTGGCAGCAATCCCAAAAAACCCAGCTTCCGACCCGTTGCTGGGAGCAGGGGTGGCTTCTCTGTGGATTTTGAAAGCTGAATTTCCAAAGAAATTCCAGCATTTCTGAACAAGGCTCTTGATTTTCCCAAACAAAGCTATTTCTGTGAGCCTGGGCTGGTGGTCTGAGGATCTGGAGAAGATGATCCTGCCCACATTCCCATCCCAGGTTTTGCATGGCATCAGGAATGCTTGTCCCCCTACCCTTCCTGTAAAGCTGCTGGGATCAAGAAAATAATTATGATGGAAAAAACCTGTGTGAACCCAGATTTTAGAAGGAATTTCTTGACTGTGAGAGTGGTGAGGCCCTGGCACAGGGTGCCCAGAGAAGCTGTGGCTGCCCCTGGATCCCTGGAAGTGCCCAAGGCCAGGCTGGAAGGGGCTTGGAGCAACCTGGGATGGTGGAAGGTGTCCCTGCCATGGCAGAGGGTGGAATGAGATGACCTATAAATAACCTTTCCAACCAAATATTCTACAGTCCCCACTCATACCTCTGGGACAGATAGCACCTGTTTGGTAGTGGGCCTGTTCCTACCTCCCACCCTCCTTCTTCTCCTATAGTAAAGCATTTTAAGCCAATTTTGATTTGAGAACACCATGATCTCTACTCAGAGCTGCCACCAGGATCCCAAGGTTTCCAACTGCACAAGAAGAACCTTTTAGGATATAATCAACATTTCAGATCTACATTCAGAAGTCTTCTCACTTTTTGCTCTGCAAACACAGGCTCCCTGCTCTGCCAGCACTACTGCTACTCTGCCTGAGCTGGAATAAACGTGTGACATTGCTGAAAGAGCTGACAAAAAGGAGACAGTAACTTGTGACAAGTGAATGTGACCCGTGCAAACAAAGCCCAGAAATCTGAGTGGGCAGCTTTGTACAGGCTTCATGCATCCCTTTTCCCCTACACAATCCAAATCTGAATGCTCTGGCCCTGTGACACCAATCAGGAAGTGATGGATAATGAAACACAAGCAGAAATGGGTGCAGAAGCCCTTCGAGCTCCCATCAGCTGTTTTATAACCCCCATTTCAGAGAGGGAAAAAACACTCAGCCCAAAATGTCTTGCCAGTAGCCCACAGGAAAGACTCTGAGTATGATGGAGACCTCTGACACTCCATCTCTGAACCCAGCTAGAATCCCACACTACCTGAGGCAGCTGAACAAGTCCCATGACCTCAGCGTGGACTCTGCTGTCTTATTCCAAAAGGACTCTATTAAAGAAGCTGCTGTTTTAATCCAAATTTTAAAAGGAAGGTGTTGTAGGACTATTTCACTTCAGCCAACAGAGTCACATCCACATGGGGCTTCATCAGGCAAGACAAAACACTCACACACAAGCAATTCTGCTGGGACCATTTCACCTGGCCAGTCACAGCAGTGGCCACAGGGGTCAGCCCATGGCCACTCCTCTTCATGTCCAGACACATCCTGCCAATCCCAGCAGCTTCAGGATTCCAGCTGGCCACTGAATTCCAACCCCAAAGAGCTCAGAGGCCATGATAGGCACATCCAAGCTCTTGCTTCTCTAAAAAAATCCTTTTCTTATACTAGCAAAAATTAAAAATAAATGGAATTTAGTCTATTAATGTTTATGCTGAGCATCATGTATTAGTTACTGCTGAGACTTCAGTCTCATTGAATTTAATCCTTTTCTGGGATCAGCTATGGAGAAAGCAGGCACCAAAGACAATGTTTTTCTCCTAGGACAGTGGGCCACTTCTCAGTAAACTATAATCATAGAATATCCTGAGTTGGAAGGGACCCTCAGGGACCATCCAACTCCTGGCCCTGGACAGGACAACCCTAATTCATTCAGCTGTTCACCTCAACATTTTCCCCAAATCAAAAAGTGAGCAAGAAAAACATTTTAAAAACCAACTTAAAAATACAGGTAGCAAACCACAACATGAAATTCAGTGAAGTACAGAGAGGAACACACACGAACAGATCTGAAACTCACTGCTAAATATCACACAGATTCCAAGGGAAGGATTTAGTCAACCCTAGAAGTTGGGATTGGCTTCAGTTTGGCACTGAAGTATCAAGTCAGATTTGCAATGAGTTCAAAGAATTTTTATACAAAACCATAAATTGGTTATGTTTGTGAAGCAGGCAGTGTCGGCAGGACCTTGTGTGGAGGCTTTAAGGAAATATCAAACCACAAATACAAACTACTTCTCTAGACAGGGTGAACCTGTGAAAGCCACAGCAACAAGAAATGCTTTAGGAAAAGACCTTGTTTATACAAATCCCCAGGTTTCACAGGCACATCTCCCTCTGCTACTCCAGCAGCACCATCCCAGCACTGAATCCACCTGGGCTGGAACGAGTCCTTTGAAACACCCAACAAGAAACCTTACAGTAGGGTTTTTATTTTTAATTTTTAAAAGCATTCCTCAATCTTTTCCACAGGGGAAGAACTTTGACCAGAAAAACTTCCCGCAAACTCCCTGATGGATGTTGGGTTTTAATTCACCAGTGTCCTGAGTAACGCTTCTTACTCTGGAACCTTCTTTCTTACTCCTTCCTTTTCTCAAAAAGACTCTAGGTTTTTTCTTTCTCCTTCTTTATAAATCACTCATGCAAGAATTCCGTGCCCATCTGCACCAAAGTAAGAATATATTTCAGTCTAATACTAATTCAGTATACTTCAGTCTAATAATGGTTTGTCTAGACAAGAAAAAGAAACTTATTAAAAATTCTCTTCAAAATAGCGCAAATATTGATGCCCAAACTCTACTCATGACACAACCCAAAAGTTTCAAAAATGAAAGCTTCTTTAAAGCAGAGAGAAGACACTGGATTCATCCAAGGTTACACCAAAGCAAAGCCAACACTAAGAAGAGTGTTCATTAGGATTGAACGAGGGAATGATGGAGTGCAGACTTCTCCATGTAGGACTGAGGGATGTGAATCCATGAGGAAGCTGTACACCCTGGAACCTCCAAAGGCTACACCAGCACCAGCTCCACAACCCAAATATCTCATCCATGCCTCTGCTGTACCTTGAAAGGGACGTTCATTCACCTCTTTGCCTCCCCGACGTGACGGCCAAAGCTTTCTCCAATTAATACCAAACCAGGAGGATGAGGAGCACACAATCAATCCTTGTTAAGGCTGATGATTATTCTCAATGCACCCTGGAAGAGAGAAACACCCAGTGAGTGGCTTGTGCCAAGGTGAAACAGCCTTTTTTTGCCCCAAATGCTTGGGTTCTGTTCTGGATTGTCCCATTAAATTGAGATTGTCCCGGCCATTATTGTAGTCCCCATATAAAATAAGTTTATCTAGGTATTCCAAGCTCAGATGGAGGAAAACCAGCTTGCAGAAGACAGGGAGATGGTCAAGGAGAAGACTGAAGACTACAGCTCGTATTTCAGGGAATAACCCAAGTTTACACAGCCTGTTAATAGAGCAGCAGTTAATTAACAACAAAACCAATGAGTCTTGAATTGTTCTGTTTTGCAGAGAAGACAGCAAAGAACACACACCACTTGGCCAGAAGCTGGAAAGATCTCCTTTTCTGCAAGATTTTACATCAAAATCAAGACTGCAGCCTTAAAATGCCCTTTTTTTTGGAGAGGAAAGTCAAAGTTTGTGGGCAGGAGCCAGGCCAGCACCAGTGGGAAGAGAGGACAAACCTCTGGACAGCACAAACCCTTCTGGAGGCCTGGAACAGGGGAAGGTGCCTTCAAAGGCTCCTCTGCTCACAAAAACAGCCCCAAGGTGGAATTAGGAATGTATCAGTTAAAGCATCTACAGGAGTGAGAGTGGCTCCTCTGGAGCTGTGGGTATGCTGGCAAGGAGGAGAGGAAAACAATATTCCATCAGGCTGGGGGAGAGACAACTGAATTATTCCCTTGGCAACCAGCTTCACGGGACCTGGTTCTCTCCTCAGTTATTCATATTTGGCTCCTCAGTAACTCTGGAGGACTCCTCCAGTTTTAGATCTCATTTTCAAGTTGGTTACATCTTCCACATGCTGTGCAAAGCACAAACAGGCAAGGTGCATTTTTAAAGGTGAGTCTAAAACAGCTGAAACCACCTGTACTGTGGGAACATCTGGCAAAATCCAATGCCCTCCCCAGTGGAGCAAGAGAAAAGCTGATGCTCTTTGTTCTAATGCTTTATTAGGGCATTAAAGCCTCACACAGAATGAGCACCCAAACCACCCACCCACAGCAAAGGCAGCAGCAGAACTGATGCCCCAGAGCTTCAACAGCAGCTTCCAGGTATCCCTTAAACATTTTGGTGAAGGTGATGGAGACTGCCAGGCTAGAGAGCACCACTGAAAAAACCAATACCCTCACATCCAACATCCCTGGAAGTGTCCAAGGCCAGGCTGGATGGGGACTGGAGCAATCTGGCTTAATTGAAGGTGTCCCTGCCACTCATCTTGGAAGGAAACCATCTTGAAGGTCCCTTCCAACCCAACCATTCTGTGTTTTTATGGATTTATTTTAAGTTGGAGAAAGGAGATACTTTCTGCAGGCACAGGGAAGGAGCAGCAGAGCATCTTCTCCCTGGTGGTGCAGCAGGGCTCCCTGGACAGCCACTGCACCGCTTTGCATTCCCCGAGAAATAACCCAGCCTGCTGAGGGCAATGTGGATTCCCAATCCGGCTCTGCAGCAAAACAGGCTCCCTCTAATTATCCCTCAGCCTGATGACATTTGAATGGTGGAACAGAAGCATGTCAGAGACACAAAATGAGAGAGTGTGAAAACAAGCCTGTCTCCTTTCTCCGTTCACACTGCAGGTCCCAAGCGCACGAGGACTCGCTCCCGCCTGAGTCATTCCCAGCAACGCTTCCCAACCACAGAGAATTCCCACGCAGGAGGCTTTTTTTGCAAAATTATTTAAAAATGAGAGGGCAGCGAGAGCGACTCTGGGACTGGAAGGAGCAACAGTGTGATGAGAAGGATCAGTCATGTCTATGGAGCCTTATTAGAAGTAATTTATATGCAAGTAAAACAAATATCCCCCCACACTTTTCCAGGAAAATGCCAAATTCCATACTGATTCACATGCTTTCCAATCTCACTGACTTCAGAGGGATTGCCTATGGTAGGAATCACCAGGCTGTGGCCTTCCAGCAATAGAGTAATCCCTTCATATTCCCCCTTTCCCAAGCCCCATCATCCGACCAGGTGCTGCAGCTCAGGCTCCACGAGCCGAGTTCCAGCCCTGCGGCGACGCTTCCCCTCTTCCTGCAAAAACCTGGGAAGGGGGGGAAAGGGAAATAAAAGTCTGATGATGGAAATGCCTCATGGAGCGTGGCTGAGCTGGGGGAGAGAGGCCCAAACCCTCCTTCCACCTAATTAAATCCAGATCCAAAAGCTGTTCTGATCTGAGTGCATTAAGTATTTTTGTTAGGAAGGGCAGGGATAAATTAACTCCTAACTCTGGCCCTAATGTTTTTTTCATTGTTGTTTAAATTTTCCCACTTCCTACCATTTCAGCATTTCCTTGTGATAAAGAGGAGCTCTGGCTTGCTGGCTCATCTGCCTCTTTTCTCCATGGCATCTGGGCAGATGCTCCCTCCAGCCAAGCTCTTAAAAATCACAGGACCTGCTTCTGCATTTACAAACATCAGTGCAAAAGGCAACTGCTGACCCCATTCTTTTGTCACAGCTGTTATTTACAGCACCACCAGCACGTTGGAGAGATGATAATAAATGTTTAAGGGTCCACTAAACACCAAGGGCTTTATCTCCAGCCCATTTCCAAGCCTGATCAAATATAATAATCCTTTGTATGTCTGTCTGCCACTTCCCTGGCTTCCTATGGGATGGGAAGAGATGGACAGGGCTGATCTATATTCAGACATGATAAATATAGAGAAAAGGGGTTTAGTTATAGGGGCGTTAATGTTTTTCCTGCTTACATATCAACTCTTTGCTCCCAGAAGGTCAAGACTATCCACCAACCTGTTGGACCTCAACTTCTATATAATACAGAAATGCAGGCAGCATCTGCCTCTAGGATTCAATGCAGCAGTTATAAATAACAGGAATATTACACAGAGGATGTGGGGAATATGTGGAGGAAGTTGAGAGAAGAATCATCCACTTACAGACTGGGCAGATAAACCACTTCCTCAGATCTGAAATGGAAAATCTATTCCTCCTCCAATTATAGCTGTGGGTCCATTACTCAATATTCCCTCCCCATGGAAGTCTTATCTCATAGAGCCTCATCTCTCCCAGATGACACTGTAAATGAGTCATTTGACACATTAAAGTGAAGCAGTTAGGGTTTTATTATGCTATTACACATTGCCATCGTGACAAGCTTCCCTAAAGACCTGATCCTAAATCACAGTCCAGTTCTGGTCTGGGAAACTGATCCTAAATCCCAGTCCAGTTCTGGTCTGGGAAGCTCACATAACCCAGAGATAAACACATGAGAAAAAGCCACCTGGACTCTGCAGGTGAGACCTCCTCCATAAAGGGTTGCACCTATTCAATACACAAGCTCCAGGAGCCAGACCTGTTCCATAGTTCTCCAGACCATGTTCAAGGTTAGGTTTTTTTTCTTCCAGCCTCCAAAAGAGCCCCAAAATAAAGTCCTGGCACTGGTGAGGTCTTCTGATACAGCCTAAGCCACCTGATTCCACCAACACCAGCACTTCTTGGCTCAGATGATGGGAGAGACCTGCTTCCCAGTTTGATCTGGTCAAACTGGAGGGTCTTCTGAGGCTGATCCATGCAGAAGATGAGGGATCAGGGCAGGATTATGTAAACTAAGGTTCCAGGCCAAAATAAAGGAGCCTGGAGGCAGGGCTGTCAGCAGGGCGTAGCTCAGCTGTGCCTCCACCAGCCCTTCCCTCCCTCCCTCCCTGGGACATTTTCACTCAGCGTGGCCAGGAGACTCTTGCAGAGGGTGTTTGAAACTCCCAGAGCTGCCAAAAATGTCCAATGAAAGCCCAGTGAGAGCTCATCATAAATGCACCCCAGTGAACCGCAGCCCTGCTTGGCTGCCTTTCTGGGTGAACCCAAAAATCCTGAAAGCAAAGACCTCCCAGCAATTACACCCAAAAGGTTTCCTGTCTCTGCACAAATCTTTGTTTGCTTTGGGTTTTAGTGGTAGATGGGAACACAGACTACAACTTGTGGGAGATAGGTTATTGCTGCTAAAGCAAAGAGCTTTTTTCCTTCCACCCCCCACCACAAACAGACAGAGCACTAAAAATGCTGCTCTGAAACAGCTTGGTCCTGCATTCACAGATGGCAGCAAAAATTAGCATTATTTATCAGTGGCTTTAGTAACTTTTTAAAAGAAAAGAAGATAAAGGAAGACATGCACCTGAATTAAGGCTCCTTGCCCTTTCTTTTGCAACTAATACTTTAAAATGCAGCAGGGAAAGAGCATTTTGTAGAGCTTTAGGAAACCACACTTTAAAAAAAAACCACCAAACATTTATCCAAGAAGGAGAATGAAAACAAGCAGAACAATAAGAGTCACGGAAGTTTGCTCTGAGGAGACAGCTGGGAAGGTGAAAGGAGGAAGCAAGCAAAGAAAACACATAGCATAAAGATAGAAATTAATCCAAAACAGCAGGAGAAGAATTATTAAGCCATTTTACATTCTTACAGCAAAGGAGATGTGATCACACAGTGCTGTTCGGTGCCAAATGTAGCTGCATTTGTGCACAAGTCACACCCCTGCAGAGGGCTCAGCCCAGCCCTGCATCTCCTGAGGACCTTGAGCTGTGTCTCAGAATCAGAGTGGTGGAGGTGAGAAGAAGCTTCTGGAGATTGTCTGGTCCAACTCCCTGCTCAGCAGGGTCACATAGTGCCAGCTGCCCATGATTGCAGACAGATAAATGCTGGATATTCCCAAAGATGGAGACTCCACAACCTCCCTGGACAAGCTGTGCCCGTGCTCAGTGACCCCCACAGCCAAAACGTGTTCCCTGATGTTCAGAGGGACCCTCCTGTGGTCACTGTGTGCCCACAGCCCCTTGTCCTGTCCCTGGCCACCACTGCCAAGAGCCTGGCTCTGTGCTCTCTGCACCCTCCCTGCAGCTGTTGATGGACAGGGTGAGGCCCCCAGAGCCTTCTCCTCTCCAGGCTGAGCATCCCAGCTCTCCCAGCCCTTCCTGGGAGCAGAGATGCTCCAGCCCCCTCCCTGGGCTCTGCCCAGGCTGTCCTTGTCCCTCTTGAGAGCTGCAGTGTGGCCTCAGCAGTGCTGAGCAGAGGGGCAGGATCCCCTCCCTGGACCTGCTGCAAGTGTTTTGTCTCACACAGCCCAAGCCATCACTGTCCTTTTTGAGCACTTTGCTCCCTCAGGGTGAATTTGATGTCCAGCAGGACACTCAGGTCTTTTCCTGTCCAGCTCCTTGCCAGCTGGGTGGGCCCAGCACAAACTTGTGAGGAATTGCAGGGAAACAGCAAATGCAGGAAAGAAAAACACTTGTAGGCCTCTACAAAAAAAATCTGCTGTCAGACAGGGAAGCTCATCACCAAAGAGCTTAGTTCAGATGAAGGACAAATAAAAAAAGGTACAGAGAGCATCATATGATAAATAGGCATCATTTTCTCCAGCAGTGAAGCCTGTCCTCGCTGCAAGAACTTGCCATTTCCTCCCAGCACAAATGGATTACTCATGGACAGAGAAGTCGGGAACAAAATTAACTCTTGGAGCTCAGCGTGTCCCAGGAGATGAGCTCAATCCCAGTCTGCTCCTTCCTCCACAGCACACAAACCAGGAGCCTGGTGGCCTCTGATTGCTTCCATCACCACAATAATTACTTTAATTTTTAGCTTCTTGATTTTGGCAGAGACTCTCTTAAAAGCCGAAGGAAAAACAATTAAATGCGAGAATTAAGTGAAATAAGGTGCCAGCAGGGTTTGGTGTCTGTCCCTCTTCCCTTAAGTGGGGTGGAAGATTAAGTGCTCAGCACATGGGCTCCTGAGAAAGCCTCCAAAGGGAGGCACCCTCAGAAGAGATCCAAAAAGCCTTTTTCTTAATAGAAACCATCTAGAACTTGCCAAAGAACCCTGAAATCCTGCAGGACTGGCGGGATGGAGCCTTGGCTTCAGCTCCCACGTGGGCTTAGCAGTACAAATCCACTTCCCACACCCCAGGGAAAGCAACCCAATGTCTATTCTGTCCTTCCTGTGGTGCTGAGCAGCCAAAATGAGAGTCACTCCTCCAGAAAGTACAGAGGGAGCTGATTTATGGACTTACCAATGAGGGGAGTTCTGATCAGGGTCCTCTTTCTCAGGGTTTTCTTGTGTTTTACATTAATTATTCATTAGACCTGAGGAATCCACGATGCCGAGCAGAGGGACAGGACAGAATTCCTCCCCTTTCATGCTATCACCTGCTCAGGTTTGAGTGGCAAGGAGGGATTCAGCACCTCTGCTCCACACAGCCAGACAGTGCTGCAGGTTTCTCACCAGGGATCAAAGCAATGGGAACCCAACACCTCCACCAGCAGCAGCTCCCAGTGCTGGCTGCCCAACGAGCCCAGAATCCTGGGATCACAGTCCTCATCCTAATTTTTTTTTTTTTAGGAATATAGTCATCAAAAATTGTCTCTTGCTCGAAGGCTAACAGCTGCATGACAGCCACATTCCAAGTTTTCTAGTCATTCATGAATTCAAAGATCAGGCACCATTAAGTCCAGTTTCCTTATTTTTGACAACACATGTAATTATCCCCAACTTCAGAGACACAAGCTACTCCTGGAGAAGTGACTTGTCAAACAAGGAGATGACAGAGGCAGCAACAAGAGCCCACTCACCCTGCCACTGGTCTCATGTCTCACAAAATAATTGCCTTCCCACCCAGAACTAAAGGTTACAACTACAGACAGAATGAGTCAAGCTGGAAAGACATATTTAAAAAATGGGGAAAAAATGGAACAAAAGAAGTTTTATGAAAACACACTGGCATGTGTAAGACAGGAGGGAGACCATTTCTGCATTGCACCTTGTTTGCTCATGCTTTGTCTCAGCTGCCAAGCACAAATTAAATACCTCAGTTAAAACTTTGCTTGTCTGGTACCTTTAATACTTACTCAGTCCTTAGAAACTGAACATCTGCTTTGCTTTGAGGCTTTCAGTAGTGACTCAATGTTATCTGCAGTGTTGGACCGCTGAAGATGAGTATTCCTGAGGTTCCCCCCCCATCCCACTCCTAGCAACAGGGCTTCTTGCTTTGGGGAGGATCAGCTGATAAAGTTGGGTTATAAAATCGTTACAGCTTGACACGAGTTGAGGAGGAAGCACAGGGCACAGAGAAATTTCATCCTCAGCTGGAAACAACCCAGCTGAGATCTCCACCAGCGTGTACCTGGGTCCCACGGCTCCCTGGGATCGATACACCTTTGGCTCCCAGCCTCTGGAGAAGCAGTAACCTCCTGCTGTGTTTACAGCCAGCTCGATAAACACAACACAATTAAAATCCCTCCAGCAACCTCTCAGTGTGTGCATCCCTCCCCCCCGGGGGCTGTGAGCAATCCCAAAGCTTTATCTGGGATTTAACCTCCGCTGGCTCCGGGCACTGCAGAGAGCTCAGCATCACCTCTTCATCAGCAGGGAAGTTCCCCAGGTGGAGGAGTAGCTCCGGGAAGAGGATGCAGCAGCAGGAAATATCCCAGCACCCAGGGACCCAATTAACTCACTGATAGAACACACCAGCATCCTATTAGCAGGGTACATGCTGTGCCTGCACAAAGGCATGGCCACGCCTGGGAAAAGGACTTCAAGGATAACAAATTCTGAGTGTGTGTGCCAGAGAAGAGCCTGGATATGGTCATCCTCTTGTGCTGCTGTAAGAGAAGGGATCTGGGCAGTATCCAAGCCAGCCCATTGTTAAAAGTCATTTCCCTGCCGTGTGAGCAGGGATGATCCTGCTGCTCCTTCAGCGAGTGGGAATTTTCCCTGGAAGGGCATCAGACAAAGAAATCCGTAGGGCTTCCCTTCACCTCGCCAAATGGTGGCCATAAAACAGACCCGGGTGTCAGAAAGGATACTCAGGTTGGCTTTATGGGGTTTCAGAGAATCACAGAATACCCACACCTCAAAGGGACTCACCCAGGGATCACTGAATCCAGCTCCTGTTCCACCATCTCCAACCTCAGAGATGGCCACACGCAATCACCCAGGCCCTAAAGGACCTCCAAGATAATTGAGTCCAATCTGTGACCCATCACCACCCTGTCAACCAGATCAGAGCACTGATTGCCACTTCCAGCCTTTCCTTAAGCACCTCCAGGGATAGGGACTCCACCACCTCCCTAGGCAGCCCAGCCCACCTTTTAACACCTTTTCTATGAGGAATTTCCTCCTAATGACCAACCTGAACCTCCACTGGGACCAGCTTGACACTATAAGGGGTTCACTCAAAGGGTTTTACAACCCACTTCAGCCTTACATACAGATAAAGGGCACTGACATTGAGGATTCAGATGTTAACCTGCTGGGAGATAAAGGTTCAAAGGGAAATATGAGAAAATCCCCACTCCTGGCTCCTACCCCAGCACTTGAAAAAGCTTCTCCCTCTTTCAGTCAAATTTTAAAACTGAGTGTGCACAGGGACAGGCTGACACTGTCCCATCAGGCAAAACAGACCCCATCTGAGATCTGCTTAATTCAGTATCTCCAACAGCAATCAGCAGCAGTCTGTACCATTTTCTCCCCAGAACACTTCCCAGTCTTCAGCACGGACTGTTTCTACCCAGGGATCTTTATACTTTCCTTCCACCAGTTTATCCAGTCACCTTGCTGATCCATGTCAGTTTTTAAGCATCCTACAGAAATTAGCAGCATAGCTTTCCCAGAGAAGCTGTGGCTGCCCCTGGATCCCTGGAAGTGCCCAAGGCCAGGCTGGATGGGGCTTGGAACAACCTGGGATAGTGGAAGGTGTCCCTGTCCATAGCAGGGTTTGGGACAAGTTGATTTTTTTTGGAAGGTCCCTTCCAACTCAAACCACTCGGTGGTTCTGTGATTAACACATGTGGAAATTCTTACAAACACTGACAGTACACAGGGGGAAGATGTGCTACAAGGACAGCACCATCAAGTCCCAAAATTCTGATTCCCAGAGCTCACAGAACTCCTCTGAGACCTCTCCCCAAAGTTTTTACAGTGCTAACACACACCACAGTGAACAAGTGCAGCCATGCAACTCTCAGGGATTCAAACTGGGCTCCTCATCAGAGGCTCTGTGGGCAGCGAAGCAGCAGAACTGGTTTGGAAAGGAGAAAAGGAAGGAAAACACAGATGACTCTGATAACACATCTAATTAATAAAGCATGAACGAGACGGGCTGGTTCAGGCTGTGTGTCCCATCTGCTTCAGCTTCAGTCAGGATGGTTCCCATCCCCAAAAGCACCAGTTTCCATGCAGGCATTCCCACATGCCAACAAGCCAAAGATGTGCCTTCAGCACCCCAGCACACGAGCTCTGCTCTGGCATTCCTGCACATCCCTGAGCTCCTTTCTTTAGGAAAAAGGGATGAACAATAAAAAATATGAGTGCCCAGCATGCAAAGTGTGGTTTGGGACATCAAGGCCATATCCCAGAGACCAAACACTAATGTTTGGTATGAGTTTGCCATAACTTCATGGTCATTAGTTCTCTGTGACCTAACCTACCATTAAAGCTTTACCCCAAAATAGTTAATGTGCTTTGTTCTGCTCTGCTTTGAGCAACTCTGCAATCAAGTTGTTTGAATTTCTACAGTGTAAATGCTGATTTATAAAGATTTATTTGAGGACCTGAAAGCTCCCTAAGGCCAGCAGCTAGAGTTATGATTCTAGAAGTTGAGATTCCAACAAGGTCTTGATCTCTGCATCTTTCTGGTCCTCCTTTTGAAAAAAATAAGCAGAGAAGACACACACAGTAGTGGGAAACATCCAGACACTCTCACAAATGTGCACCCAGGCCCTAAAAGTTTTGACAAAAGAAAAAAAGAGAGAAACAAAAGGGAGTAACAGGAAACTGGTGGTCAAGCGGTGCTGATAGTCTTGTGCTGTCTGAGGACAGGCTGACTCATTCTCCCCAGTTAAAAACCCAAACAACACCAACACCAGCCAGCCTGCTGGAGGTGGGAGTTCATGGCTTTTTCAGGTTTCATTGCTATGGGTAGATTTAACGAAAATGGAAAGCTTTCAGAGAGGGTAAATCCTTCAGTGGCAGAGAGGAAGTTACAGTCAGTTCTGGATAAGCTTCTCCTGTATCACTTCATTCATGGCCACACCAGATGCTGGCACCTGCTCCTGAAAAACCAGCAAGAGTCAGGCCCTGAAAAGATAATCTGTTCCATTCTTTTTTAAAAAATGGGACTGAATAAGCAACATTCTGTTGGGAAAGTCCACACCACACCTCTGATGACACAGAAGAAAGAAACCAGCCTGGCATTCCAGCCAGCCAAATGGGAAACATCAAGGATTTATGAGAGGAAAACCTTGAGGAACTTGAATGCAAACAAGCTCATTTCCACCTGGGATGCCAAGATGCTTCCAATGCCTTCATACTCAGGAGCTGTGAACATCACAAAGGTCTGATCTGCACTTGAGGAAGGACCAGGGAGGATGTGCCATGGCAGAAGCATCCCTCGCCCAAGCCACCGGGCTCCAAATGTGACTTCCTTCAACACTGCTACATCCAACCCCTGCAGCTTGCTCCAGCCCAACTCCTGTCTCCACACCCCTCAAAATCCAAGAGCAATAAACAGTGGGGAGCTACTGCTTGTAAATCAGTTGCCACATCGAGGACGGTCACATATCGCAATGTCAGAGGAACAGGATGGCGATGGCAAAACCCTACAGCAGAGATTTGCTCTCCACACTCAGAAC
Source organism: Chloebia gouldiae (assembly GCA_003676055.1). Taxonomy (NCBI): domain Eukaryota; kingdom Metazoa; phylum Chordata; class Aves; order Passeriformes; family Passeridae; genus Chloebia; species Chloebia gouldiae. The sequence goes on along the minus strand of QUSF01000005.1, from coordinate 45,111,117 downwards.
TGAATGCAGACAGCTCATGTGGGTGGCTGGAACTTCATCCCAAGAAAGCCAACCAACACAGGAAGCCTTAGCTGCACTGGAATAGTCAAGATTTCAGGCAAACTACTTAAAAGCAAGCAGTTCTCCTCAGGAAATGGACAATGAGTTGCTGGCAGCATCCTGGAAGCCTTTCCTCTGACAAAGAGCTGGTTACTGAGGAATGGAGCTAACTCAGGTACAGGCACAAAATAAAAGGCAGAAGTTGAACTGGAACTTGCTGACTAAGCTGAGCTGGGCAGGGGGGGCAGGGGAGATCCGGGCAGCAGCCAGTGCTCTGGAATAGGCACGGAAACAAGTTTCCACGGGAGCATGCTGCTTTAAAGTCAGCTGTATGAGATCATCTTGTCCCCTTGAGTATGTTGTTTCCTAATATTTTGCCCAGACCAATCACAAATGGCAGAAGCAATGGTTGGGTCTGTTGGTTTGGGGTTGTTTTTTGTTTTGGACTACCCTTGAGTCCCTGCAGAGCCTGTCGAGGATGAGAATTGTAGACCCTGTTCTGTCTTTCACATTGCAAATGCAATTACCTCTGCAGCCTGATTGCAGCATCTCCTGTCAGAGCGATTCTGCAAGAGGCTGAAAGAACAGCTTGCCTTTCAAAGGGAGTTAGGAACATTTCTGTGAGTCCTTCCGTGCCCTGTGGTCACGTGCTGGTGAAATTTAAGCAAAGCATGTGCAGTCCCAAGGGAAGAGCATCTCTTGGAGAGAGCTGTTCCTACAGCCTTCAAAAAAGGATGTGATGAAATGCCCTTGCAAAGTACAAAATTTCCTGGGCAAAAATCAGATCCTTCTTGCTTTTCAATCCTCTTACCCAGATGATGAAGAAAAAAACTCACTGTAAGATGATTTTGAGATGGAAGGGATGGTTTGGAGATGGGCAGGCTTGTCCTACCTGGGTGCAAGAGATAACATTAAAGTCAGTTGGACTCCTCTTTCTAAAGGCAGCAAGCATCTTGGATTTGTCTCTTGGATAACTGCAAGTGGAAATTAGCACTACAACCTAGAAACATCTGGAGATAGGGTGTTAAACAAGATAGTGTTGGTGGGCCACATCTGGCTCCCACATTTTCCTTTCAGCCTAACCAGAGGCAGGAATCAGGCACGCAGGGTACCAAATGGAACTGGGAATTCTGTGCTGGATGATCACACAGGTGACAGCTCCCTTTTCCTCACCCCAAGCACTCCTAGAACCACCCATGCCAGGCTCTGTGTCAGCCACACTGGGACACAGCTCGTTTGCCAACCTGCCAAAACGCTGGCCAGGCCAGGGTGCCACGCTGGAGCACGGCGTTCACGCCAAGGTAAGCAAGCTGAGCTGCCTTACTCACCACCAGACATGGTCCAACACGTGCAGAAAGGAGGGAACACAAAAATCAACTCTCCAAAACAACTCCAGCTCCATCTTACATCAGCTCTGCCATGAAACAACTTTGTCAGCTCTTTGCACCTTCATTTCCTTTCGGGACCGGGCCAGCAGCACTCCCTGCCCAGCCAGGGACTAATGGAGGGGCCAGTGCTGCTGCACCAGGACCACAGAGAACACCCAGTTTGGACAAGACAGGGCTAGACCCCCCTCCAATTATTAAGCAGGAAATGGGACTATTAAGTGCAGATGTTAATGGTGAAAGAGGCACAGTTGACACTAAGGTGAAAGGAAGGTTGAAAGACAAGACTGGAAGATTTTGGATTGGATATTAGGCAAAAATTATTCCCTGTGAGGGTGGTGAGGCACTGGCACTGGTTGTCCAGGCTGTCCCATCCCTGGAAGTGTCCAAGGCCAGGCTGGATGGGGCTTGGAGCAATCTGGTCTAGTGGAAGGTGTCCCTGCTCGTGGCAGGGGGTTGGAATGGGATGGTCTTTAAAGGCCTCTTCCAAACCAAACCATTCAGTGATTCTGTAACTAAACCACTGAGTCCAGCTCACAGCACTTGAAATCAGAGATCACAAGGTTTCACAGATTATTATTAAAGGTGGAAGTCCCTGCAGGATGTTTTATTCTAGGAAAAAATTCAAATGTTGCTTCCTCAGCTGCTCATTACCTACAGTGGGCTGAATGAGCCCCATTTCTGAGGGAACAAATCCCTTTTGGGCCAAGCAATAGGGAACTGGAATGGGAAGTGGCCAAGCATCACCAGGCACATCAGACCTGTTCTCCAAGAAAGACTTCAGGCTTAGGGCATTTCAAAAGCCAGCATTTCTCAACAATTGTGGAAGCACTGACTCCTCCTTTCATTTCACAGCTATCCCCTTTTCCCTGGGGACAGCAGGCAGCTTGGTTTGACACAATGGGAATAACCCCAGCCCCTCATCAGGCACCAAATCTGTGAGCAAGGCAGGCTTTGATAAATGGGAGGAGGGTGGCAGGTGAAGGAAGGTTCATGGAAGAGAGCTCACAGAAGACAGGAATATTCAAGTTGCAACTCTGCAGCCAGGAAACACTTAACACACAGACATCTTTGCACTCAAAGCTGCTAAAAAACAACACAACCCAGAGGAAAGAAAAATAACAGATGTGAGAATTAAGTGGGCAAGTGTTTGGTGTGTGATTTTGTCCACAAAGACCATTTAGGGGACAGGTTTTCAAAAGCAGAGGGTGTTTATGGCTTTATGGCCAGGTTGGATTGGGCTTGGAGCAACCTGGTCTAGTGGAAGGTGTCCCTGCTGGTTGGAATAGATGGTCTTTAAGGTCTTTCCAACCCAAACCATTCCATGAGCAGCAGAAACACTTGGGAGCCCTCTGGCATGAAGCTTCCACGGTGCCTGTTCAACATCCCTGGGCTCTGACAAAATTCAGTACAAACAAGAAGGTTTTTCTCAAGTCATCACGTTTTTGTTGCTTCCAAAATTGAGACCTGCACGAGCTCAGTGTCTCCATCTGGCACATCTGCAGTGCTGGAGCTCAGGATGCTGCAATTCTGTGTGCCAGGGCATGGGGGGAGAAGGGAAGGTTTGGCAGCTGAAAACCAAAAGGGAAGGAAGAGATAATCCAAAAAGTAAGTAATGAATTTAGCTCCAGAATAGGATGGACCAAAATTGCTCCCAAAAATAAATTCAAGTGGCTCTTAGTAGCAAGAACAGATTTAACCACCACATTTATTTTCAGTTCTTCTCCCCCAAATCATTCCTAATGTTCCCCAGGCCTCTTGTTTCTCTCTGGAGATATATCCAAGGAGCTCTGCAACCTGGGCGTAGCTCAGAGCATATCTGGGGTCAGATCCAGGATGGAAATGACTGAGAATGTCTGAAGGAGAATGTAGTTCAAATGCTTTGAAAGCTTTGGAGTGTTTTATTCAATGTTTTGACTGTTTCAAAGTAAAATCATGGCACAGCTTGTAAAATATATATGAAGTAAAACCATCAGCAACGAGAAAAAAATTATTCTAACATAACAGCCAACACCACAGTTTGACAGGGTCATTTGGAACTGCACATCAAGTGACCACAGGCAAATTGGGGTAGCCAGAGATGCTTCAGAACTGGCAGAAAAGCCACAAGAGGGTCACTGCAAGAGCTTCCTACAGGAAGGACACAAAATACCATCATGTCTTCAGCAAAAGCCCCTGTTACCTGAGAGCTGGCCCATGGATTGAGTCCAAAGGTGGGTTTGTGCCACAGCACCTATCAGAGGCCTCCCAAGCCTTGACACAGCATTGGTTCTCCAAAAAACCAACCAAAATTCATTAATCCAGTGGCTGAACTCTGAAACTCCCCAGGGCAGAGCCTGCAGGACCTTAAATAAGGATTTCTATAAGGACAGGGAGAAACATGGAGGCCTGAGCTCTGCATTCCAGGTGCTCCCTTGGGAAGTGGTCACAGCATCCCAAAGGAGCTGAGCTGCCATTTGTCACCTCCACAGCAAAACAATCCTCCTGGAAATGCCCTGTGCCAACAGCCCAGTCCTGCCAGAGAAGACAAAGCTCAAGGAATGCTTGAAGAGGTCAGCAGCAATTCCTGTAACAGGAAAAATTAAAAAAAAAAAAAAAAAAGTGGAAGTGGCAGTCCCGTTCCTGTCCCTGGGCTCAGGATCTGATGGCAGCACTGGGAGCCTGCCTGAAATCCCATTTTGGAGTGGAACATGGAATGCACTGCCATGATCATCCAAGGGGCTGGAAGCAGCTGAAGTGGCACAGAAAATGTTGGATGTGGGATGGGACCAGTCACAGCCATGATGAGCGTGGCAGAGGTGACCTTTCCATGCTGGATTGAAAAGCCAGGAATGACAGCCCATGGAAGCACCCATGGAAGCTGTTGCTGCTCTACCACCATGCCCTTCATTAGTTAATTACTGACATTTCTGCAACTCCACTGCCTGAATGAAACAGCAGGGGAGGGAGAATTCAATATCAAATAGAAAGCAGCAATCTCAGCTGGGCAGTGATACCTTCTCTGGTACAGCTGGGTGGAATTTCAGGGCTTTGGGAGCTCAAATTCCTTTAAATCCATGCCACTTTTCTTGGCCTGTGGGGCATTGAACAGCCCAAAATGAAATCCCACTGCACACACACAGCATCATGAGTTTCCTAAGAGGATGAATCCTTAAAAGCTTCAAAATACAATTTTAAAGCTTCTCTCCCAAACTGAGCCAAATTGTAGCTGGTGAGGTTTGCACCCTTCAAACACAAGAGAAGCTGTGGCTGCCCCTGGATCCCTGGAAGTGGCCAAGGCCAGGTTGGACACAGCTTGGAGCAACCTGGGATGGTGGGAGGCGTCCCTGCCCATGGCAGGGGTTGGAACCAGATGGTCTTTAGGGTCCCTTCCAACTCAAACCACTGCATGATTCAATAATTCTATGAAACTCTGGAATTCTGGGCAGCAAAAGGCAGGAACTTGTTTTGTGCAGCAGACAGTTTAATCTGATTAAACTCCAGGACTGGTGTTCTAGCCTGCTGTGCTGCCCAGAGGCTGCTGTCATGTCACCTCCAGTGAAGCCACAGTCACCAAGGCAGACCCCACCTCTCAAGGACCTCTTTCCACAGCAGCTAAACACACTCATCTCCAAAGATCCCACACTGGGAGCTCTGAAACCATCCTACAAAAATAAAACCATTCCAAATAACCCGTGCCAAAGCAGCTGAGCAAGTATTGAGCAACTGCAAAGTTCCTGGCTTCCTAAAGACACTCATGATCTTGCAGCAACTTCCAAAAACCCCAGTGAATGGGTCAATTCCTGGGTTTGGATGTGGGGGAGCTCAGTTTTCCTGGCACTGCTGAGGCTGCCTGGCTGTCCAGGAGCCCTGGCTGAAGTTTCCAGCCACTTATCATCAGACCTGTGTGGCTCATCCCTGAAGCACTTTTTCCCCTCAGGACTTTCCACCTCTCCCATCCACTTGTGCACAGAGTTCCTCGTTCTCTGTCCACCAGTCAAACAAGAGCAATTGTCAGAGGACAAGTTCAGTTTCTCAGCCTTGAAGTTCAAAAGAAGAGTTTGTTCAGTGGCTTTGCTCCACTCCAGGGGGCTTGGAGAGGGAATGGAAAGGGTTTTTTTTGGAGACCCTAATTACACACAGTGTAATTCCCCTGTGGAAGGCAGGCTCCAAGCTCTGCCAGCATCCTGCCTACAATTCCTCTTGCACTTGGGACTGAACCATTTTCAAAAATGATAAGCAGAAACGACCTGGGTGATGAGTGAAGGGCTTTGTTCAAGTCTGCAGAGAACAAGAGCCATGAATTTTCTACCAGCTGCTGAGCTTGTGTCCCACAGGAGCCAATAAATGTGGATCTGCAAGACACTGAGTGGCCTCAGACCCCCTTGATTTGGGCAGTAGAGCTGGGGAAGGGTCTGAAGCACCAGGAGAGGCTGAGGGAGCTGGGAAAGGGCTCAGCCTGGAGAAAAGGAGGTTCAGGGGGGACCTTGTGGCTCTGCACAGCTCCTGACAGGAGGGGACAGCCAGGGGCGTCAGGCTCTGCTCCCAGGGACAGGAGAAGAGGGAACGACCTCAGGCTGGCCCAGGGAAGCTTTAGATTGGATATTGAGAAAATTTCTTCATGGAAAGGGCAGTCAGGCATTGGAACAGGTTGTCCAGGACACTCCCATCCCAGGAGGGATTTAAAAGCCATGTGGATGTGGCACCTGGGGACATGTCAGTGGTGGCCTTGGCAGCGCTGGGGGAATGGTTGGACTCAGTGACCATAGAGGGCTTTTCCAACCCAAACAATTCCATCATTCTACGACATACATGGGAATGCAGACCAAGCAGCACCTGGCAATATCCAGCCCAGCAAAGTGGTTCAACAAACACTGCCATAAAGCTCCACCTGAAACACCCTCTGTGCTGGGCAGAGGGGCACTGCAGGGAACGCAGCAGCTTTGGAAAGAGAAAAGAGCTTGCAGGGGATGCTGCTGGGGCTGCAGCCCCTCCATGGAGAAACCACCACCCTCCCAGCACGTGCCTGCTCTGGAGCCTGCTGCCAGCTCACCACAGGCTCCTCCTGCAGCAGCATCCCAGCGCTGGGCAGCGGGGCAGCATCAGCTGCTCCATCCCATGCTGCTCACTCAGCTGTGCCAGAGAGGAAACAGGGACAGAGGGCTCCCAGGTTCCCCTTTTCTGGCTGCAAACAGGCCAAGCTCCAGTGGAGGATGTATCCTTTTAAAGCAGCTCCCTGCATTTCACAATTTATCTTCAAGTTTCTACAAGAAGAGGGCAGCATATGGGAAGTTACATAAACTCCAACAACCCCCAGAGAACATCCTGGGGGGAAAAAAAAGGCAAATACCTCTGCACAGGCACAGAAATTGCTCTAAAACATTTTAAGGAGAGTGAGGAGTAAATCCTTCACAATGTCACAGATAAAACCTGGACACAAGAAGCAGTATCAGACACTCAGGTGCCTCCACAGCCTCTCCTGGGTGGATCAGGAGATGTGTCACCTTTTGGAACATGCACCTGCAGCACTGGTTTTGCACGTGTATCACTGAAAGTTCCCCTGCAGCCCTGGTTGAGGGACATGAGATCCCACAAGGACCCTCACAACAACCACCAAGAGGGATGAAGACACTTGAAGACCCTCCAAATCATCCTAAAAGCTGATGGATCCAAGGTGGAAAACGCTCAGGCAATCACCAGGTCTGTCATCCTTTGAGGCTGAGGAGGGGATGAGAGAGATGAGAAAACATGATTGTACCTTTTATTCACCTCTCAGGAGAGCAGAGATTCACCTCAGCCCTTCCAAAGCTGCTTTTCTCTCTCAGCTAGCCTTTTTCCTGTTGTATTATCCCTGGTTTTATTCGTTTGGATTTGGATTCTGGGAGGCCAGACTTGCACAGCCGGAGCTGAAACACAGCCCCAGTTCAAGCCCAAACAGCTGGGCCACAGATTTCACCTCCAAGTACCTGCTGGAGTCAAAAAATAACTCCCACACAACCACTGAAGGCCAAGACAGGTATAGAAAAGATGATAAATGATTTGGCTGAACAAAACTCCCTGGCAGAAGGTTGGAGCCAGGTGGGGGTCAGGCTCTGCTCCCAGGGAACAAGAGACAGGACAGAGGAAACAGCCTTAAATTGCACCAGGGGAGGTTTAGATTGGATATAAGGGAAAAATTCTTAATGGAATGGGCTGTTAAGCACACTCCTAGGTAAGATTAGAAAATAATTGAACCTCTCTAATCCCAGTCTCAGTATCTAAAGACAAGCTGCTGCCACCAAGTCACCCAAAGATGCCACCCAGCATTTTCACCCTGCCACCAGAACGAGGATGCAAATTCTACACAGCAACTGGGATTAAAAACATCTATTTGCCTGTAGTCAAATAGGTTTAAAGTCTCCTCAAGAGAAAATCTTGAGGATTATCCATGCTTTCCAATTTATTATTAATTTCTAACTCATCTCCATTCATCTCTGATTCATCATTTAGGGGATGGCATTAGTGTCTGCTGTGGAAGGGGTATGAAACTGCAGCATTTGGACTAAAGTTGTACTTCTGAGCCTTTAAGAGTGGCCAGTTTGCAAGAGAGTGAAATCCAGAGGCTCTGAGACACACCATGTGTTCAACAACACTGGCAAACACATGTGAATATATTTATTTTCAGGCTTCTCAAACACATCCACATGAGCTTCGCTTCTGGAACACGAGTGAGATGATTATCTGCTGGTGTGATAAAAACATGATTCAAATTGTAAAGCAGCAGGAAAAGTTTTGCATGCTGGCCTGCCATACACTATCACCAGAAAAATTTATGGTACCTCTCGACCTGCAGGTCGAGAGCCAGGATATTCCTGTGCTGAACATGGTGCCTGGAACGGGAGGCTGCGCTTTCCCAGAGCGCTGCTGGAATCTTTATAAACCACTAAAATGCTTTTTTAAAAAAAAAACATACAAAAGCAATTCCTGTTCTTCATATTTCTCCTCTTACTCAGTGAGATTTACTTATTTGAGGGTTTCAGCCTTCTAGAAAGTTTTAACAGCATCAGGATTGGGAGATCTGTCCCTTTTTCCTCCTGGTTGGCTGAGCAGCCAGACCTGACTTCCTTCCTGGCTTTTTTTTGCCACCTATTTCCCTGCCTTGGTTGGTCATTGCTTCCTCCAGCCCTGTTGCTCCTGTCCCTGGCCCAGGGCTGGGTCTGCAGTGGGTATAGCTGAGATTTTTGGGGATGGAGTAAGAGAAGCCTGGCTGGAAGCAAGTAGTACCTTGAGCTGGTTGCAATCCCACTGGGGCCAGCAACAGATTTCCTGGCTGCAGAACCCTCTCTGACATGGACCATGGCAGCATTTACTGACACAAATTAGTCCTACCAGCCCTGAGGTTGTGACTGAAGTGTTTGAACTCCCTAGAGGTTGAATTGCCACACTACCTCTAAAAATCCAGGTGGAAAGCAAGGGATGGAGCTCAGACAATGCCAAGGATTCCAGGAGGATCTGCTGCTTAACTGGCAAGGTCATCACTGTGGCCTGTTGGAATGAGGCCAGAGGAGGCCACCGAAATGATCAGATGGATGGAGCAGCTCTGCTGTGAGGAAAGAGAGAGAATTGGGATTGTTCAGCCTAGAGAAGAGAAAGCTTTGGGATGACCTAACTGGGGCCTTCCAGTATCTGAAGAGAGCCTATAGGAAAGATGAAGAAAGACTGGAGCAACAGGAGAAGGGGAAATGGCTTCACACTGAAAGAAAGTAGGTTTAGATTAGACATTAGGAAGAAATTCTTCCCTGTGAGGTCGGCAGGCCCTGGCACAGGGTACCCAGAGAAGCTGTGGCTGCCCCTGGATCCCTGGCAGTGCCCAAGGCCAGGCTGGATGGGGCTTGGAGCCACCTGGGCTAGTGGAAGGTGTCCCTGCCCATGGCAGGGGGGTGGAATGAGATGAGCTTTGAGGTCCCTTCCAACCAAACCATCCTGTGATTCTGTGGTTCCATCATCAGTGCTCCCAGAGGCCAAGTGAGGATGGTTGGGTGTCAGTTTTGGCAAGAACCCCTGTAAGTTCTCTTTTGGGCAGATGATCTCCAACTCCCTGGGGAAGATCACACGAGCACAGACACCCTGCCCTCAGCAGTCACACCAGGAATTGCTGCTCTCCTCAGCCTTGGAGCAAGGGCACCATGATGGGGTGGAGCCCGAAGCCAGCTAAACCCTGGGGTTTAGATATCAGAACAATCAGAGATTATTGTGAAACATCAGGCGTGCTATGGGAGGACAGTCATCCCAGGGGGGCTGGTTCAAGCCCAGAGCAATCCAGTGCTGATTGATTCACTGCTCATACCTGGATCCAGCCTTCCTGTCACCTATTACTTAATACACAAAACCTACAAGCTCCAACAAGCCTGTTTTGCAGACAGGTATGCTGCTGCAGCACTTCCACAATGAGCCTACAACACACCTTGATTGATGGAGTTTGGAGTGTCAAGAAATGTCTTAAACCCCCAAGTTATGAATCCAGGACTTAAAACTCTCTGTCTAAGCAGCATCCATCAGCCAAGGTGTCTGGTGGTCAGGTATCAAGGCACTGAAAACCCATTTTCTGCCAGCTGGGATTTCCAGGCTGGATATCTCCAATTTCCACTGCCTCCAGGACTCATCCTGAAGAGATGTTCACAGCCTCAGTGCTCACAACCCCATCAGCAAACACTGAACCTGCCAGAAAAGGCAGCTGGGAGACAGGCAGGGGAGAGGAAGCTTCCCACTGGAATTCATCTCATGCTTCCTGGGTAAACCAAGGATGCCCTGCACCTCCCCTTCTTCAGACATGAAGGGATTTGGGGCAGGGAAGGGATTTGGCTGGTTTCCCTTCCCTCCACAAAGGAAGGCAGAGCAAGGATGTCTTCCTGGAAGGACCAGAAAATAGCTGTGGATCGAGTCAGACTGCGGGGCAGGATGAGGAAGTCCTCGTTATGGCAATAAAAAGGTCTCAAGTACTTGGCTGGGGCGCCAGGAATCCACCAGCAGGCCAGGCTGGCTCAGGAGCAGCTTTTCACATCAGCGCGGTGAGAACATTTCTGTTTATTTGTTCCTCAGCGGCAGCCAAGGAGGAAGGAGGTGCTGCTCCGTTCCCCCCCTCACCACACTTGTCCTCAGCTCCCTGCAGCAGCAGAAGGCTGAAAATTGGTGAAACCTCCACCTCCTGCTCCCTCTTACCACCCTGGAATGTTTGGTCTCACTGACAGGTTTTAATTTTGCTTCAGAGGAGGGATGGCATGGCATGACCTGACTCATGCGGGGAAAGGCAGAGGTTATGCTTTTGTCTGCTCCTCTGAAGTCAGAGAACTCTTGTTTTCCATCCCAGGCCCAAATTAGTGCTAATTATCCCATGCAAAATGAAGTTGCTTCAACAGGAAGGAATTAGGACAACAAATTATTCTGGAATAAAGAGTCGCTGCTGCCTAAGCAAGTGATCTGTTTGTTTGCATAGAGAATAAAAGGAGTGTTCTCAAGGCCAGGTCGGACAGGGCTTGGAGCAACCTGGGCTAGTGAGAGGTGTCCTTGCCCATGGCAGGAGGTTGGAAGGAGATGAGCTTTAAGGTCCCTTCCAGCCCAAACCATCCCCTGATTCTCTAATTCTTCCACAGGTCTCTTGGAAGAAAAAAAGTAGTCCCAATTTAAAAAAATTTCCAACCTGTTACAGTAGACACCAGGATTTTCTGCATGACCAAGATGCCAAAACCCAAGCCACACTCAGGTGTTTTGACTGCCACCATCAAAACTGCAGCTGCCACAAAAACACAGAGGTACCACATAAGCAACCACAGCACAGTGGGTTTGAAAGCTGATGCTGTCAGCCAGGAGAGCTCAGATTTGGGGCAGGCACACACCCTCCTGCAGCCCAAAGGAGGGTTTCCCTCCATGGAGACACAGCCCTCAAACCTGCAGGACATGGGGCTGTGGAGGTGCATTATTTGAATGCCCTGACATAGAATCACAGCATGGCTTGGGTTGGAAGGGACCTTAAAGCTCATCTCATTCCAAACCCCAGCCATGGTAAGGAACACCTTCCACCATCCCAGGTTGCTCCAAGCCCTGTCCAGCCTGGCCTTGGGCATTTCCAGGGATGGAGCAGGCACAGCTTCTCTGGGCAACCTGTGCCAGGGCCTCACCACCCTCATAGGCAAAAATTTATTTCGAATATCCTGTCTAACTCACCCTCTGCCAGTGGGAAACCATTCCCCTTGTCCAGTCCCTCCATCCCTTGTCCCAAGTCCTTCTCCAGCTCTCCTGGAGCCCCTCTTCAGACCATGGAAGAAGCTCTGAGGTCTCCCTGGAGCCTTTTTTTCTCCAGGTGAGCAATCCCAGCTCTCTCAGCCTGGCTCCAGAGCAGAGTGGCTCCAGCCCACAGAGCATCTTTATTGCTTTTTCTGGAGTTGCTCTAAGTCCTTGTTGTGCTGAGGACCCCAGCCTTGGACACAGCACTCCCCACCATCACCTCCTCTCTGCACAAACCCAGCAATCCCCTTCCCAGAGGGGCAGCCCCCACCTTGCTGTACTACAAAACACCTCATGCTGCAGAAAAAACCCACGTAAGGCAACGTGGAGCAGCTGTGGAAAGCAGCACTGCTCTCATGGGGAGTTCTAGGACCATGGTGGGAGCCTGGAAATGACATAAAAAACCTCCTAAAGGGGTTAGACAGACAAAAGAATGAATGAGCTGCCTCTGCACTAGTGTGTGGGCAGCTGTATGTGACTGTGACAATGTCCATGGATCCCACTACATGTTTCCCACGAGCTCTGGCCACACACAGAAGTTTCAAGTGCTGACAGGTACCACTGCTGACAGTCCAGCCACGTGAGCTGCATCAGAGAAAAAGGGTTTCCAGAGCATTTGGGAGTTTAATGAGAAGCAAGCACTCGTGATGAAAGCCACTCTACCCACTTACAGAAACTGGAGACATCAGGAAGAACAGGACTGCACCAGCGTCTAGCGATATCCAGGACCAGCTGCTCCAGAGGAAGATGCAAGAAATCATCCTGGACAGCTCAGGAATCACTTGCTTATCACTAAATCTCTTCCTAAGCCCTTCAGATAGTGATTAAGCACAATGGTGCATACCCTATATATTAAATATTAATCCTCCCTAATGTGACTGCTGATGTTCTGGTTATCCGATTCGGATAACTGCACAGCCCGTTCCTTTTCCACCCCAAACCACGTAAACACGACAGTACAAAACCCAGCAGTATTCTGTGATCCAGCCAGAGCCTCCTTGGGCTCTGAGCCTTGAAGGAAACCAGCTGGATCCCACTGAAACCGGGGGGGAAAGAGTTAAGGAGATGAATCAGCCACTGCTCTAAATGCGGACATTTCCTACCTCTCTGCTCAAGTGTCTCTTCCTGTCCGAAGGCTTTGGGGATGCTTATGGACCTGGTTGCCTTCAAATGACTTCCACCATGAGGGGAAAGCCCGGGGATTTGTTTTATTTCCAGAGGAAAATGAGATTTGTGAATGAGGCCAGAGAGCAGCTGGGCCAGGGATGACCAACCTGCTGCCCGTGTCACACCAGGAGGGGATGATCAGCAGCTGGTGCCACTCCTGACCCCATGGAAGCACTACAGGTGCTCTGATCCACAGAAAATATCCCCCACACCATGCTCCCCAGTGTTTTGAGGCATCACACAGACCATGACAGTGACACTGGCTCAGCCAAGCACAGCAGAGGTCACACAGCCTCTGGATTGGGTTCCACCACCCTGCTGGAAACACAGAGGCTTGGAGCAGAACAGATGTAGGCTGGCAGCAGGAGGAGACAGGGAGAGGGGGAATTCAAGCTGCTCCTCCACGAGGGTGTTGATGTTGGACATGGACCAGCATCACGGAGCAGCACAGAGATGCAGTTATCAGTGAGGGATGTTTCAGGAAGACAGGGCTGTGTCTCCTTAGTCTGGGAACAACACAGCAGCACCAGCGCCCTGGAAATGGGGAATATCTATTCCAGCATCTCCCAGGATCCCCCACTGCTTTCAGAGAATCCCAGAGTCATTTAGGTTGGAAAAGACCTCCAAAACCATCACCTCACAAGTCCAAGCTGTGACCAATCCCCACCTTGTCACCAGAGCAGGGCACTGAGTGCCACATTCAGTAGCTCCTTGGACACCTCCAGGGACGATGACTCCACCACCTTCAGCCAGTTGTAACCAACCAGTTGCTTTAACCAACTGTTTTAATAAAGATCAGGCAAAAACCCTGGAGCTTCCTAAGAAGCTCTCCAACAGGGATGAAAAGAAACACATGAATGGGAAGGTGGCAGTGCCCACTTTCTGCCCAGCACAAACACCAAGTCTCTGTCTCCCCAGCACCCCCAGGTCCTAGGGGAACTGCGGTCCCTGTTCCCCAAAAAGCATCCTTGCTCTTCACCTGGCCACAGCAGAAGCCATCAGAGAGCTGGCAGTGCCATGACCATCCCTGTGATTCCCATTTCTCCCCCCAGAGCTCCACATCAAGCCTTTTTCCCAACCTCTCTGGGAATAACAGCGTGAGTTTGCATCTGACGCTTGACAGAGACAGACAAACCCTCCCTGCAAACCTGGCTGCAGCCCCCACCCCTGAGCACATCCTTCCCCTCCCTGCCACTGGCTGCTGCAGCAACAGGAATTAAAATAAAGATGAAAAACTCCTGTTGAGGCCGCAGTTTTATTTCCTGTCGTCTCTAGAACTCCTTGTACAGGAGGAAGAAATCCTTAAATATTTCCAAGCATCCTGCATGCTCGCAGCAAGCTCCCCCCAGCCAGGGGCAGGCAGAGAAGGGATGACTAATTTTTTTTTTTAGCATAAGACGCTGGGAGAGCGTCCTGTGAACAAGCTCAGTGAATTCCTGAGGCTCCCGGCAAGGACTCCACCACTCCTTGCGAAACTTCCCAGCTGGAACCGAAAAGGCAGAAACCATCGTTTTCTCTGCCTTGACAAACAGAGGTTGGGATTCCTTTCGCGACAGTATTTGGATTTTTAATGTCAGTCCATATTTAGCAGGAGGGGAAAAAAAGCCTCCCTTCCTTCCTGTCACATTTTCCACCCTCGATGACATCCAAGATCAGAAACAAGCAAGCGCTGGCCGAGGAGGGAGGATGCAGCTACCCGAGCGTGGGAGAGCTTGGAGAGGGGCAGCACTGACATTCCCGTTTGGGATTCCCGTTTGGGATGCGAGGAGGGGACACACCCTTTGCTGAGCAGAAAGAGGCAGTGAGAAGGGGACAGAGCTCTGAAGGAAGGACAGAGACCTCAGACCCCACAGCAAGGATGGTGTCCCTTCCAGTGCTCCAGCCTGGAGCATCTCCTGGAGGGATGGCCCAGGGAGCAGCCAAGCCACAAGCCCTCAAGCTGGAATATCAGTCCCAAAAGAAGCTTTTGGCCACTGGTACTGCCTGGATTTGCCAAAGGGGACATGGTCTGAGCGTGGGTCAGGAGCAGAAGCCCCAGGGTCCTGAGTGGAGGTGTCCAGGGAGCCCGGCCATCCTGCAGCAGGGCGGTGGTGGGTGGTGGCAGGAGATGGTGGCCATTGTGGCCCTGCCCTGCAGATGTTTTCTGAGTCTTGGATGGTTGTCCTCAGCTTGGACCTCTGTGTCCAGCCCCGTGGGTCACTGCAGACCCACAGGTGGAAATTCATAGAATCATGAAGGGTGGGAAGGGACCTTAAAGCTCATCTTGTTGCATCCCCTGCCATGGGCAGGGACACCTTCCACTAGCTCAGGTTGCTCAGAGCCCCATCCAACCTGGCATTAAGCACCTGCAGGGATCCAGGTGCAGCCACAGCTTCTCTGAGCAACCTGTGCCAGGGCCTCACCACTCGCCTAGGGAAGAATTTCTTCCTAATATCTAATCTAACCATACTCTCTTTCGGTGTGCAGCTATTCCCTCTTATCCTGCCACCCCAGACTCTTGTAAAAAGTCTCTCTCCATTTTTCTTGCGGGCTCCCTTCAACTACTGAGAGGCCCCCATTAGGTCTCCCCGGATCCCTCTCTCCTCCAGGCTGGACAATCCCAATTCTCCCAGCCTTTCCTCGCAGGAGAGGTGCTGCATCCTCCCCATCAACTCGGTGGCCTCCTCTGGACTCGCTCCAAGGCAGCAAATCCAAGATCCCCAGCCCGCGATCACTTGTAGAAATCACCATTCTCCCTACCAAATACACCCCCAAAAATGCAGACACCGACCCCCGAGTCCAGCGCGGACGCGGCGGGGGCGACCCAACTCCACGGACGCGCGCGGGCGGCGCCGCCCGCCCCTTCCACCACCCCGCAGCACCGCCGCAGCCCCGCGGGGCTCAGCCGCAACCCCGCACCCGCTCACCTGCGGCCGCCGCTCCCTCGCCGCCTCCCGCCCAAACCGCTCCGCTGCGAGGCCGCCTCGGCCGCCCGTAACCATGGACGGCGCAGCGGGGGGAGGGCGCGGGGTGGGGGGGATCGGGGGAAAAAGGGAGGGGGATATGAGGGAAGGGGAAGGGGTGCGGGAAGCCCCCGCCGCCCCTCGGGGCTCTCCCGGCGCTCAGCGGCGCCGCCGCCGCCGCCCGCCCGCTGCCGCCGCCATCGCGCGGCTCCGGGCCGGGGGCGTGGCCGGGGGCGTGGCCATGGGCGTGGCCAGGCGGGCCCCCGGCGCGGGGTGGTGCTGCCCCCTGGTGGCGCGGAGGCGGCACTGCGCCTCCCGCTCCCCGCTACTCCCCGCTTCAGCTCCCGATTCCGCTTCCCAAAATTCCGGAGTAGGAAATTAATTAACTGTTAACTGTTAATTAGGGAATTCACGACAAAGAAAAAAAGCTTTGGTGGAATACTACGGGAATGCCGGAGAGGGACTCTTAGGAAGGAGGTGCGGAGACAGAACAAGGAGTAACGGTGTACAAGTTGAAACGGGGAATTTATATTGGATATTATTATATCCAATTATATTGCTGTGACGACGGCGAGAACGGGAACAGGTTGGCCAGGGAAGTTGTGGATGCCCCAACACTGCAAGTTTTTAAACCCAGGTGGGATAAGGCCTTGAGCAACTTGGTCTAATGGGGGTTGTCCCTGCCCATGGCAATGCGGCTTGGGATGATTAAAGTCCTTTCCAAACCTGTAACATTCTGTGATTTTATGATTATGATTGTGCAATTCTGCAATTCTGCGAACAGAAATTACTGGGTGCAACTGAGTGGCTTTTCTTTTCATGAGGTAAGTTTTGATCATTACAATGATCTCTTCTTAATTAGAAACAACCCAGAAATACGATCCTTTTTTATGATTTAGAATGAGAAAAGCTGGCTTCAATTAAATATAATCACAGAATGGTTTGGGTGGGAAGGATCTTAAAGACCATCTCATTCCACACCCTGCCGTGGGCAGGGACAACTTTCCACCATCCCAGGTTGCTCCAAGACCTATCACCTGTGGACTTGGACACTTCCAGGGATGAGGCTTTTCTGGACAAACTGTGCCACTGCTCACATGAAAGAGCATGTTCCAGCTCCCGGAATCACAGAAAACCGAGGTTCAAAGGGATGTCTGGAGATCATCCAGTCCAACCCTGTGTTAAGGCAGTGTCACCTGAAGCAGGTGACACAGGAATTTGTCCAGGTGGGTTTGGAAGATCTCCAGGGAGGGAGACCCCACAGCCTGCCCAGGCAGTTGTTCCAGTGCTCTGCCACTCTCAACATAAAGAAGTTCTTCCTCATGTTGAGGTGAAGCTACCTGGGACTCTGCCCCCAGGTAACAAGCAACAGGATGAAAGCAAAACTGTTTCATGGAGGTTTAAATTGGATTGTAGGGAAACCTTCTTTTTGGAAGGGGTTTTCAAGCACTGGAAAAAGCTGTCCAGGCCAGTGATGGTCAGCATCCCTGGAGAGATTCAGAAGCCATTTGGGGATATGAGTTAATGGTGGCCTTGTCAGCGCTGGGGGAATAGAATAGAATAGAATAGAATAGAATAGAATAGAATAGAATAGAATGGAATAGAATATTTTGTTTGGAAGGAACTCACAACAATCTGCATTTTAATTTTGTTTTGTCAGTAGAGCAGCTTTGGGGTGTGAAACTTCTCCTGTTCCCCTAATTTTCAGATATCTTTGTATTAGTCCTTGTCCAGTTGCTGGGCACTGCTGGAAATTTTGTTTTGTCAGTAGAGCAGCTTTGGGGTGGGAAACTTCTCCTGTTCCCCTAATTTTCAGATATCTTTGTATTAGTCCTTGTCCAGTCGCTGGGCACTGCTGGAAACGAGTCTGGCACCATCCTGTGACCCTCTGGTTGGAGATATTTTTATGGATTGGTGATATGGCTTCGGAATCTCCTCTTCTCCAGACTCAGCAGGCCCCGCTGCTGCAGTGTCCCCTGGCAGAGGGGGACACTGTCCCCAGGCTGGCCGTGCTCCGGGATCTCTGCTGTCCCCAGGGACCCGGAACCTGTCCATGCTCCCCACTGTGAGTTTGGGAGCCCCGAGCTGGGCAATTCCCTGGGGGCTCCCCTGGCAGGGGAAACCCTCCTGGAGCAGTTCTGTGTCAGGAAAAGGAGACACACATTGGATTTTTCGGTCTTCAGCTTGTGTTTATTGTTATTTTATCAAAACTTCAGCGCGCTGTCTGCGCACAGACCTTGCATGTGTGAAAACAGCACAAAAATGGCCAAAAACCTCGTGCTGCGAGGTCTGTTTAAGTCTAATCAAAAACTCAACTACCCAATTAAGAAGTGACACCTAAATTATTTTCCTTTCTAACCCAATAACTGACCCCTAAATACCCGCAATGCGGGTTTTTATACCAGATTACAAGATACCACCTAAACTCAAGAAGAAAGAGGGAGAAGAAGAGAGAAGAAAGGAATTCGAGACAACACCCTGTACCCTCCATCTTGAACCCATCTATAACATACTAAAAATCCTAAAACCTAAATTCCTCACCCATGTGACATACTAAATTACTCTCTATAATCTATTTCACGCTTTGGCGGTCTCTGGTTTACTTTGAGGCTTTGGAGGTTTTCTCCATGAACGAGGGTCTCAGTCAGGCTCCCCCGGGGGTCAGAACCCCTCAGGGCACACAGGGGCCGTTCCCCCTGACGTGACCTCCCACACCCTGTCAATCACAGTGACGGACGTGCGCCACAGCCAATCAGCGGCGGCCGCGACGCGCGGGGGCGGGGCCGTAGCGGTGACGGCGCGCGGCGGCGGCGGGCGCAGGTGAGGGGCCCTGAGGGGCCGCGAGGGCGGCGGGGAGGGGACGGCGGGACCGCACCGACCCCCACGGCCGCCACCCCCCCGGCCGCCACCCCCGGCCGCTCTGCCGGGGGGATCTGCGAGCGGAGAACCTCCCGGACATCCCCCGGGGGTTGAAGGTCGCGCTGAGGGCGGCGGGGCCCTCATGGTGAGGGCGCGCCTGCGGGCCGCTGTTCCCTCTGGAAGGAGCTCTGCGCCTTCCCCTTTGGTTTTTACATTGCTTATGCGGGATTATCCAGCCGTGGCCCCTGGCGCTTGTCTTGGCCGTGTCGCCTGTTTTTCCCTTGTCGTGACCCCCAACCCGCCGGCTGAACCCAGACAAGCAGAGTGGGAATAAACACGGCGTGGGCGATGTGGAAAGAAGCGAGGTCTGTGGAAGTGAAGCTGAGCGTTGAACTTAAACCCAAGCGAGCTTTGTGCGCGTGGTTTCCGACAGGATTTCCCCTGTCTCTTGGCAGTGGCTGTGCCAGGGCAGGGCTGCCCGAGGCTCCCCAGCAGCCTCTGCTCACCCGAGGTCTCTGTCCCCCTGCAGGTGCTGAGCCACGATGGGTTTGGCTGAGGACAAAGTGTACACCCATATTACGAGAAACCTCAAGAAGTTCGGGACTATCCGAGTGGCGTCGCTGGCCGATTCCCTGACCTGCCTGGTCGATTCTGACAGAGTAATTTCCTATTTTCCTGAGCTCTGCCAGGCTCCTTCCCCAATGGCAGCATAGAGCTGTCTTACCTCTAAGCCAGACCCTCTCTTAAGATACCCTGCGTATTTTTCCTAGGATGAACTCCTTGCCCGGGAGGAGACACGGGGCAACCAGGCAGCTGTCTTCAGGTTTTATCAGCACCTGAGGTGCAGGAAGGGCTGGGTGCAGGATCTCATCCAGGCACTGCACCAGAATAACGCGGGGCACTTGGCTGATGAGCTGCAGGAAGTCTATGATACCTGGCAACCTCGACCTCGTATGTAGCCTCATCCTTCCTGGGTGTGCTCTGTGGGGTGCTGGAGGTGGGGACATGACATCTCTGTCTCTGCTTTGGCTTCCCAGGATGCTGGAGGTGTGTGTGCCATGTCTGAGGATGATGAGTCCATGTTTGAAGGTGCTTGGGTTGGTGGTAGGCTGGGGTTGTCTCCTGAGGGAAGATGGAAAAATGTACAAAGGGGTGCTGTGGGCTTGGCTGATGTGGGGACAAAGCAGGGACACACACTGGGCTGCCTTAGCCCCACACTTATCCTCTGCTTCCTCAGTTTTTCCCACAATGATCTGCCTGTCTCTTCCAGGTTCCTCAGCTCCTGCTGCTGCCTCCTCCCTTCCCAATGATGCCCATCCCACTGCCTCCTCCATCAGAGCCCAGACACCATCCCAGGGGCCAAATCCTGCCCCTTTGGTTGGGCAGCCACACCCAGACCTGACCACTGGTGACCATCCACCTGTCCTGCCCAGTGCTGCCACCACCACGAGCACGGAGCTGGAGGCCAGAATGCCGGTGCAGGAATTGGTGAGCAGGGCACATGTTGGGTGGGGACACCAAGATCCCTTTTGGAGCTTTTCATTGGGTTTGGGGAGCCTGTGGTAGGGCCACCCCAAGCAGCTGCTCACTGCTGATCTCTGCTGTATCTGGTAATTTACAGCTTATATATGGCCCTGTAACTGCTCCCTCTCATGTCTCCCTCCATGGAGGCAGTGCAGGCTCTGCTTTGCCACCAGTCCAGGCTTCTCTCCACAACCCCCTACCCTTGGGTGGGTCCCAAAGAGAGACCCCAGACCCCATTCATAACCAGCCTTGCAGGGGTCACTGCTCAGGCTTTGGAACACCCCTGTGGTCCCAAACCCCCTCATCCCAATGATTTAACACAACTCATTTCCTTCCAGCTCCCCAAAAAACTCCCGGAGCAAGAGAATCCCTGGCCGGTTCCACCTGGGAGCAAAGTCCACGGCGGAGAGAGCGGTGGGCACAGTGGAGAGGGGAATGTCTCGCACCCCTCCGGGACCGTGCCGGTGTCGGCGGGGACGCCAGGGGTGGCCGTGCCACCGGCCGTGTCCCCAGAGCAGGGCCGGGACTGGCTGAGCCGCCGGCCGGTGTGCGTGGACAACGGGTTTTTTGGGAATGCCAACCACCTGCACCGCGGCACGCCGGGCCTGGCCCTGGGCAGCTCTGTTCCTTCGAGGGATGCAGGTGCCACTCAGAGCCCTGGGCAGGCCAGGAACGAGCCCGAAGAGAGCTCGGATATCTTCACAGAGTCATCGCCAAGGCTGGAGGGAGCCATTCGTGGTGTGGGGCAGCAGCCCCCAAACTCAGTGCCAAAAAAGCAGCCTGTGCCAAGCTCTGGGCATGGTGAGCCCACGGGCAGCTTCGTGGATGTGCGCAGCCCCCTCCTCATACAGGAGCAGTTTGATGTGGAGAAGAAGCAGGTTGGGATGCTGCAAGAGCACCCAGGGAGTGGAGGTGGGTTTCCCTCCTGGCACAACCTGGCAGCCACTAGGGAGCAGGAGGTGCTGCTGAGAGCCCCTC
Source organism: Chloebia gouldiae (assembly GCA_003676055.1). NCBI lineage: Eukaryota > Metazoa > Chordata > Aves > Passeriformes > Passeridae > Chloebia > Chloebia gouldiae. The sequence goes on along the minus strand of QUSF01000005.1, from coordinate 45,089,984 downwards.
AATGCAAGAAACTGGGATGCTGGAGCACATCCAGAGATGGGAATGGAACTGGGAGGGCTCTAGAACATAAGTCTAATGAGGAGCAGCTCTGAGAAGCTCTGAGAGCTCAGTCTGGAGAAAAGGAGGTTCACGGGAGACCTCACTCTCTACAACTCCCTGACATGAGGGTGGAGCAAGGTGGGGATTGGGCTCTGCTCCCAGGTAACAAGCAACAGGATGAAGGGAAAATTGTTGCATGGGAGGTTTAGATTGGATAGTAGGGAAAATTTCTTTTTGGAAGAGGTTGTCAAGCACTGGAAAAAGCTGTCCAGGCCAGTGATGGTCAGCATCCCTGGAGAGATTCAGAAGCCATTTGGATGTGGCATTTGAGCATTTGAGGATATGGGTTAATGGTGGCCTTGTCAGTGCTGGGGGAATGGTTGGAGTAGAGTAGAATAGAATAGAATAGAATATTTTGTTTGGAAGGAACCCACAACAGTAATTTCATCCATCTGCATTTTGTTTTGTCAGTGGAGCAGCTTTGGGGTGTGAAACTTCTCCCCTTCCCCTAGTTTTCAGAGATCTTTGTATCCTGAATGTGGGGGAATTTTAGCATCTCCTACCCGTGAGCATCATAGAATCAGGATAAAGCCCTGACCTCCAGTCCAGGGTCTCGGAGTGGGGAAAAAAGACATCTAGCCCTCCCAACCCTTTCCCTTCTGCCACGTGGGGTCAGCACCTCCTGGCTGGGTGGACCTGGAGTTTCAGGAGCCTTAAAAGTCTCTGTTTGCCTTGGTGCTCCCCAGCCCTGCAGCCCACCCTGCATGAGTTACCTGCAGCTGCAGGGAAAGCTCAGGTGCCACAGCAGAGCCAGGGCACTGGGTCCTGCTCCCTGTGCCACCCCATCAGCTTGGGGACTATCCTGTCACAGCTTGCCTGAGGAAGAGCAAATCTCACCTTTTAGGCCCCCTGGTTAACACAATGTGCTTTATTTTCTCCTTGACAGGTGCTTCGATGGAAAAAACTACGCTGGGTGCTACCCCTGTGCCCAGAGACACTTTCCCATCCCGTGACACCTCAGTGAAGTCTCTTACGCAAGAGAAGAAACTGCCCATTGGGAATGCAGCCAGCAGCACCCCCTCTGTGCCAACCAAGGAGAAAGTAGGTGACCTTTGCTTGCCACTTGGATTTCGTTCATATCCTTGTGCACTCCCTGTGGTTAGGAGACTTTCTGTTGCAGTGTCACACTGTGAGCAAGTGGTGAGTTTATTCTGGGATGTTTTTTCCCCCACTGTGTTCACATTACCATCCACACGCTGTATGGCAGAGCATGGGAGAAGGGAGCCAAACTCTGTTGGGCTTTGACTCCTTATTTCCCCACCTTACTTTGCCAGTCAGTGTTCTGGCTTCCAGGTGCTGTTTTCCACTGCTCTCCTCACTGCCTGGCTCCACTTCCTTCCTGTGTGCCTTCCTCTTTCACCTCCCTGTTAGCTGTGACCCAACCTTGTTAGTGCAGATGTGGGACTGTGTTGAAGTGGGTTTGTGTGGGACCTGTGTGCCCAAGACAAGGTTATTGGATGCTTCCCTTGACACCCAACCCCTCTCCTTGTCTCCTAAAGGTGCTCCCAGCCTCAGCAAACCCTGTCCTGGGCACAGCTGTGGTAGGCAGCTCCGAAGGCATGGCTGGGAGATCAGCTTCCCGGGTGAGCTCTGCCACGAGCATCTGGGCATCTCACAGTGATGAGGAGAGGGAAGAGGAGCTCAACAAGCCGGGTGTCCTCGTGTCCGTGCCTCAGGGCAGCCCAGAGGTGGCTGGCAAATCTGCAAGCTCTCGGGAGCCCAGCAACCCCTGTTCCACCCCCTCCAGTAGCCTTGGCCTCAGCAGCGACCCAGTCCTGGTGAGCAGGGATAGCCTGAGCTCAGGAGCAGCATTCCCCAGAGAAAAGGAGGCATCTGGAGCAAGCAGAGACTCCTGTCCTGCTCCGAGCTGGAACAGCACCTCCCTGGGCACCCATGAGGTCTGTGTGGATCACCACCCCAGCGTCCAGCTTGCAGCCGGCAGCGACGGAGTCAGTCCCCTCGGAAGCTCCGTGAATTCCAACTCTAGCAGTGGCCGTGATGCTGCCACCAGCTCACCTCAGGCCAGAGTCCCAAAGGGGGACAGCAGTGGCCTGTCCCTGCTCTACATCCTTCCAGCCATCGGCGTCCTTTCTGCCGTGGCATTTGCGGTGTACGTCCGGCTGCAGAAATAGTGCGTGGGATGCCACGACTGTGATGCAGCCTGGGGGATTTCTCTCTGGCAACAGGATTTTGGCCAACGCATTTGAAGCCTGAAGAGTAGCAAGGAGCAGTAGGGGCATTGTTGTATCTTTTTCTGGAAGGTTCTGCTGGAAGAGGCCTTGGTACATGATGCTGTTCGGTTGGGTCCATTCCCTCCAATATCCCAACCATTTTCTTCACTGTAGCCTTCTCTTTTCCTCCACCCCTGGAGGAGAAGATCCTGCTCCAAAATGATCCCTTGAGTCAGAAAGGGAAGCACTCATGCATATTCTTCATGTCTTTATTGTTTGGTCCCAGCAGGCCTCGGGGAAATATATACTGGTCATCCAAAGGGTGACCTCCAGGTCCCTTTGTGCAATGCAGCCAGGAGAGGTTGTGCAGGTATCCAGTAACAGGAGAGCTGATTTTCTTGGCTCTGCTCATCTTGGCTTGAAAATGTGCCCAAGGGTGGGTGCAGCAGCCTCCACTGGACGTCTCATGTTCAGTTTGCCTTACTTGGTGTCTCTGGCTCTGATGCCCTTTCTGGAATTGCTTCATGTAGTACTGACCCTGGGGATAAACATTGGGGTCAGGAAAGATCTGCATTGAACCATCATTATCAAGGATCAGCCTCATTTCATCCCCTCCAGGCAGGGAAAGGAGTTTCTGATTTAAGAGGAATGTTTCAGGTAATGCCAACTTCACGCAGACTTGGTCCCACAAAAGGTTGTTGGGTGTCTTTGATTTTTAGGCTGGAATTTTGGAGCTTGTTTGGAAGGGTGGATGGAGTTCTTGCCCCTCCTGGTACTTGTTGCTATGGGGTAGGGGTACAGGAACCTTCTGCCCAGGCTGGGACACAAACAGGACAAGCTGTGCACTGCAGGGAGGCCATACCAGAGTCTGAGATGCTCTGAGCTGTGGGGGAGACCTTGTAGCACCTTCCAGTGTCTAAAGGGCTTGGAGCAAACTGCTCCTGGGGAAGGTATCCATGCCCATGGCAGAGGGCTGGGATGAGATGCTCATTAATGGCGCTTCCAACCCCAGCCATTCTGTGATGCTAAAATACAGTGAAGCAGTGAAGAAGGAACAGCCTGGAGTAGTTACATTGCTCCAGGTTGCTCCAAGCCCCATTCAGCTTGGCCTTGAACTCTTCCAGGGATGGGGCAGCCACAGCTGCTCTGGACAACCTGTGTCAGTTTTTCACCACCCTCACAGGGAAGAATTTCTTGCCTGTATCCCATCTATCCCTGCCCTCTGACACTGGGAAGCCATTTCCTTTTGTGCTGTCACTCCAGGTCCTTGTCCAAAGTCCCTCTCCAGCTCTCTTGTAGCCCTTGGAGATACTGGAAGCTGCTGGAAGGTCTCTCCCGAGTGTTCTCCAGTAGAACACTCCCAACTCTCCCAGCCTGGCTCCAGAGCAGAGGGGCTCAGTTCTGTGGCCTCCTCTGGACTCACTCCAGAGGCTCCACATCCTTATGTGAGACACAACACTGCAGGAAGAGTCTCACCTGAGCAGAGCAGAGGAGCAGAATCACTTCCCTCATCCCCCTGTGTCCAGTAATTTATTCATCCTAAATTCCTACCATCAGCACAACTTCCCAAAATCCACTCTTCCTGCTGGCAGGGAGCTCAGCCCTCTGGGGCCTGGCTGCGGAGTGTGGCCATCCCACCTGGAGCTTGGCCTGTGGTGGGAAAGGTCACTCAGCCCTCAATGGCTGCTCCACCCTCCCAATAGTTTCCTTCTTCCCAAAAATCCAAGAAGTGCCTCCATAAAACTAAGGACAGCCAATAGATGCAAAAGGGAGGTGCTGACTGTGGTGTGTCAGGGCTGCTTTCTAGAAGAACTTGAGGTGTTCATTCCTTACGCAGTGCCTGCTGCTGAAGGAGGAAGGGACAGTCCTTTAAACACACTCAGCCCCCTCTGCCAGGAGGTGGGGGCTGCTCTTCCCATTAAAAACAAAACAGTTACCACTCCTTAATGGGAGGGACAGGAAGGGACTTGCCTTCTCTACACTTTCTGTAATTCAGGGCAGATCCATGAGATCCCAAACCAGCTGCATCCATACCAAGGCCCTCTTCTCTGATGCTTTACTTGCCTGTGAAATTCTTCCCATGTTTTTCCATATATTTAAGCAACAGCTTGTATGCTTTGATTTTTAATGTCAGATTTCTCTTGTGAAACAGCTGGTTTGTCACCACCTCAGAGTGGGGAAAGCACATGTTCAGATTGCTGCTGCAAAGTGACAGGATTTTCACAGTTGTTACGTAGCACTTTAAAGCCTCTTTGGCAGGAGATGATGCAGGAGGGAGCTGTGTCCAAGCACATTTTTTACTAACAGGCTAAAAAGCCTTTTACTAACTATAATAAATTGCTTTGATGCTTCACTCTTGACTTGTTGTGATTTGTGGGATGAAGAGTGTGAGGCTGATGATGCTGTGGCTGGAGGCAGTGCTCTGAAGGGCTCTGTTGGAATTGACACTGAGAAGCCATCGGTGCCAGGAAGAAGTGATGGTTCAGGGACACCTTCCAGACCTCATTTTGGAGCAAGCACTGGTCCAGAGGATGCCCACCACGGCAGGTCTTCCTGTTGGTGGTAGGATGCCCAGGATGAAAACAGGGAAGGTGGTTCCTGAAGCAGCAGACAGCTGAGCTGCACAAGTCAGGATGTTGTCACCAAAGAGGAACTGGACTGCTGCAGTATATGTCAGAGTTGAGACAGCGTGACACAGCGTGTCACTACAATTTCAGAAGGCTTTAAGCATTTAGCCATACAGAGTGGAACACATCACAGCACTTCAGAAGGCTGCAAACATCTGCCCTTCTTGTCCTTTAGCCCAGCTTTTTATACCCCTCGTGTTCCTGCGTTGCACCTGTGTGCCCTCTGTTCCCTTTGGTGGTTGGTCAGTACAGCTCAGCACTCCGTGGCTCGTTGTTTTCAGTGCTGTTCACCTGCTTCTCACAGCTGTGCCCACTGGGGATGAGGCTCGGCCACAGCTCCACTCCTAATTACCACAAACTCTGTGCCTACACCTGACTACTTCTGCGAAGAGAAATGCACCAAGCATCTCCAGAGTGTTGCAAACTTGAAGGGTGAAACAGAGCCACAAGGAGCTGTGGCTGGAAGAGAAGGGACTGGATGTAGCCAGGTGGACACAGTGCACAGATGTGTGCTGAGTTTGGTACCCACCCAGGCCAGGATGGTGCTTTATTCATTATCCAGCTTTTCTGGTGGAATTCTGTCCTGGGATCCTGCCCAGAAAATGGGCACCTCTTCCATGCTGGGCTGCCTTAGCCACTCTGGGTTCAGCTCTGGAGGTGGCTGCTCCCCAGGTTCCTCTTTTTGTGCCCTGAACAGCTCTGACCTGCAGAACAGAGGCACCAACATCCTCAAACCACCCTGTGTGCAGTTTGGGGACAAACAGGAAGCTTTTGGGAGGGAACAGCCCTTTCCTGTGCCCTCTCCATGCTCCCAAGGGCTCTGCTCTGTCCCAGCAGCTGAGACACCCCACGAGTTTCCAGCTCCAGCTGTTACAGCCCAGGTGTGTCCAACACAATCAGCAGTGGTTGAAAATACTCAAAAGCTTCGGGCAGCTCAGCCAGTCCTTTTTTCACCCAAATGAAAGCAACACTGCTCTGAAGGAGATTATTTGTGTTCAGAGAGCTCATCCTTTATCTCCTCTCACTGCCACCCCCATTTATCCGCTTCCTCCACTCACCCAACAGGATATTAAAATACACCAGCTGAATTTGACCGATCCCTTTGTTCCATTTTCACTCCGGCAACCAGAATTCAGAAAATTTTCATGGAAATTATCACACTTGCATGGAATGTTGGTTACTGATCCTTCAGGTATCGAATTAATTCCTGAGGATTGTGGTGAGCTGGGATTACCTCTGGGCAGGTGAGGAGCACCCTGGGTCACGGGGCTGTATTTCCATGCTTGGTGTGAGAGACAACAATTAACAGTCCACATGGGAATCATCACAATGGGAGCTGTTATGGCATCCTGTACTCTGGGAATCTGTGTTTTCCTTTTGAATTTTCATCCTGTTGGTTGTTGCTTACACCCCTCTTCATGGTTGCCTCAGTTGTTCCACCACCTGGGGTTTTCCTGCTGCGCTTGTTGATAAACGCGGGATCAGGGTTTGAAGAGCAGGGATGTATCCACACTAGAATTATGTTGGGATGTAAAGGAGAACTGAGGATTTTAAGATCTTCGGAGGAAATTCTTCCTTGTGAAGATGGTGAGGCCCTGGCACAGGTGCCCAGAGAAGCTGTGGCTGCCCCTGGATCCCTGGAAGTGCCCAAGGCCAGGCTGGATGGAGCGTGGAGCACCCGGGGCTAGTGGAAGGTGTCCCTGCCCATGGCAGGGGGTGGCACGAGGTGGTCGTTAAGGTCCGTTCAGGCCCGCCATAGTGGGTGGCGCCCACGTCAATATGCATCGTTATCTGCATATGCAAATCATATTCAAATAAGCCTCTCCGCGCGGCCCTGCCCAGCCGAGCCTACTGCGGTTCTCCCCTTGCCCCCCCCCGCGTTGCCATAGTTACCCGGCTGTCAATCACCGCGCCTTCTCCCGCCCCCCTGGACAGCTCTCTCGGTCATTGGGTATTTGCCTTGTCAATCTTGCCGCAGAGGAAGCCCATAGGCCAGAGCTGCCGCATATCGACCCGCCTCAACCGAGCGCACGCTTCCGATTGGCCAGCCGCTCTTGTCACTCTACGCGGCCGAGAGCAGGAGGCGGGCCCGGCTCCCCGCTGCCGAGCAATACCGGCCTCCCATTGGCGCAGCCCGCTGTCGCTCTGCGCCGCGGGGGGCGCGGATTGGCGGCCGCCTCACGGGGTGTCCCGCCCCGCGGGGCCGTGCGACGCAGGCGCGCCGGGGGCGGTGGCTGCGGCGGTGGCGGCTGAGCGGGGCCGGAGCGGGGCCGGGCGGCCCATGGGGCCGGGCCGCGCTGCCGATGGAGCCGCCGCGCAGTTGCGGCGATGGCGCGGAGGACGAGAAGAAGCCGCGGCGGCGGGGCGGCGGTGCGGACGCCGGGCCCTCCCAGCTGCGGCGGCGGAGCAGCGGCGGCGCGGCGGGCGCGGACGGCGCGGCGGCTCCGCAGCCTCGCGAACGCGGCGGGTCGGTGAGCCGGCAGCGGCGGGACTCGGTCCGCAAGAACCGCCCGCGTGAGTGCGGGGGAGCGGGAGCGGCAGCGAGAGAAGCGGGGGGGGCTCAGAGGATGGGCTGGG
>QUSF01000005.1:45044400-45062510 GCA_003676055.1 Chloebia gouldiae | reverse complement strand
ACAGCGGGGCAGGCTGGGGCCGACACGGTGGGGTGATGGCACGGGCACGGCGTGGCAGTCTGGAAGACGATGGGGACACAGGGCAGTGGTGGCTTGTCCAGCATGGCCGGTGTGGGGATAGCAGGGAGAGACACGGTTGGTGATGATTGTCCAGCGTCATCACTTGGGAACAGCGCTGTGGGGTGGTGGCATGGGCATAGCATGGCTGGTTTGGGGACAGCACGGTGGGACAGGGACATGGGCTCAGCAGGATGGGCTGAACTCCAAGAGCTGTAGGAGGTTTAGGGTGAAGGGACATCTACCTGGTGGGGCAGGACATGGGGCTGTGGCAGATACTGAGGTTCCCAAATTGAGGACCTTGGATGGGAAGGCACCTGGAGACAGAAGATGAGGAAAAGGGCACAGCAGGATAGATGAAGGGACCAGGGTTTGAGGTTGTGAGGCTGGACTGGTAACTGCAAAAGCAAAGCAATGAGAGAGCAAAGGGAATAGTTTAAATTTTGGAAGGGAAAAACCCAACAGGTTTGGCAGGAGCTGGATACAGATCAAACCAGGCTTTCTAAGGGAAAAAAAAATCCCTAGAACCATGTTTGTAAATGTCCTACTGGAAACAGCAAAATGGATGGCAGCCTTCATTTTGGGAGCAGCAGGAGCTGCTGTGCAGGTGCCGTGGCTGTCCCTGACTTCAGCCATATTTGAGGAATAACTGAGAGATTATTCCTTGACTTCTGCTGGAATCCTTCCTCCTGGAAGGAAATTGCCATACCCTGAAAATGAAACAGCCTCAGTGCAATTCCTTGGTACCTGCACAGCTTTTAAAAAAGGTGTGAGCGAGGAATCTGGGCTGAAAACAGGGATCAGGATTCTGCTGTACCTCGGCTGTGCCTGGCAGTGCTGAGACACTGTTGGTACCATATTTATGGGAAGTTTTAAGTGTTTCTGCTCTTTTTTTTTTTTTGGTTGCTGGTGAAAAAGCTTCCCTTCTGCCCTTAGTGTGAAAAATAGGCATAGAGGACCGTGAGGCTGTTAATTAGAGACTTGTTAAAAGGCTGCAGGGACATGAAGGAGATCTCTGGTATGAAAATGAGGGAGGACTCGGAGCTCTGTGTTAGGTGATAATTCTCTGCCTTGCTCGGCAGTTTCTGTGGCTTCTCTGGAAAATGTGGACTAAAGTTGGATGCTGGGAGTGGTATGGGATACTTTAAGGAAAACAGGTGTTCTGGCAGCTTTGAAAAAAGGGTTTGGATCGAGTCTGGAAGGTCAGCATGGTGGGATTTGGGATTGCAATGTAGTCTGATTTTCCTAAATTAATCTTGTGATAAGTGGAAGAGAAGTGTGCTGGAGCAAGTGGGTCCCTTAGCGGGGACAATGCCTGATGTCACAGTCAGTCATGTTTTGGAGTTAAAATGCTCCATCCCACCTTAAGGTAAGACTCAAGCTGAAATGAAAGGAAAGCACTTCATGGGTGTGGGGTCAAAAACGTCCTACTTTAGCTCCCATTTATCTGCTGCTGGCATGTGGCAAACGAGCTGGGTGACCTTGAGGTTTGTCTTGCCTGGCTGTGCTGGCAGATGCTCTGGCAGATGAGCCCCACTTCCCCAGGAATGAAAGGATTTTGGCAGCCTCGTGATCCTCCTTCCTCCTCAGCCCTCTGAGCCTGTAATGTACAGTCAGGGCTGTCTCACTGCAGAGAGCAGGGAAAAGGATTGGATTTGGGATAGATCTGAAATCAACTCTGCACCCAATATGCCAGCTGTGTGCCTTCATGCACTTTGGGCTTTTAAATTCCCTGGAAATTTAAATTCCCTGTTTGAAAATCATGTGGAAATAGTGCTTGGGGACTTGGATTAGGGGTGAAGATGCCAGTGCTGTGTTAACATTTGGAATTAATCTTGGAGGTCTTTTCCAGCCTGAATGATCCTCTGGAATGTTTCCTGGTGCATTCAAGGGGCTTTCCTGCAGACACTGGGATTTTCTGTGTGCCCCTGGCAGAAGAGGGAGAAGTCAAGGACATTGTTGCTGTCAGAAGGGACTGAGAAATGTCCCTGAAAACATTGTGAGATTGTTGCAGCTTTGGAGTGTTACTTTGGGAAGGGGAGTCTGACAGGGTTATTAGTGCAGGCTAATACAAAATGTCATACACAAAAACTTTTATCAGTTTCAGGAACAATACAGGAAAATTCCCTTCTGGTACTGAATTATCAGTGCCATTATTGAAATCTATACTTAAAAATTGGACTGGGAAGACTCCAGATGAGTAATGAGGATATTCCCTCCATGGTTCTTAAGGGAGCTGTGGCTGTGGGCAGGGTGAAGTGCCAGGCAGAAACCTGATGATGGTCATAATGAGTAGGGGAATGTTTTTTTAATGAATCTTTTTTATAAGAGAAAGAGATCAGTGTTTCAGTTCATCAACTTTCCCCCTTTCCCCCTTCCTCCACTCCCTCCCTGCTCATCCTGAAATCTTGGGGTATTCAACAGAGGTGAATTTAGGCTATTTCCCTAGTGAGCAATATGTGATTTTCCCTTCTGTAGCTTGTTTGTTTGTTCCCTGAGAAAATATTGTTTCTCTTCAACTGATCCCTTTTTTGGAAGTTCTCGTATCTTCTGTCAGGATCCTGCAAATACATAATGGACAGTGGACTTTAAATTTTCAATTTACAAACTATCCAAGAAAAGGTAAAAATAAAATGCTGTTTTCTCACCTCTTTGGTAGTACAGAATTTAAACTTTGATGTTTAAATATCCTTTTCTGTTTTAGAATGGTGCATAAAATATGAATTCCTATCAGAACCTGGTTTTAGGAATAGGAAGAGATGTAGACTTAGTGTCACTTTATATTAAATGCTAATGAATTGTATTTTTTTTCAGCTGTAAAATTTCTAGCATGGTGTAACACTATTAAAATATAATACTGAATATTTCAGAATAAACCTAGGGGTGCTGTCACACTCTGAACTAAATCATCAGACTAATCTTTCTAGCTCCTGATATAATTGGCTCAGAAGTTAAGGATCACTGAAATACAACTCGAGCTGCTTGTTTTGTGATGAAAATCCACCATGGAGATCTTTAATTATATCACCTCTTTCATCTTGACAGTTCTACAGCTTCCAGAATTAAGTCTGTTGAGGGCTTTTTTATTTACACAGTGTCCAGTTTTATGAAGTAATTTACATATTAGATAAAGGCAGATTATTTTTATTGTCCTGCAGATCTTACAGTCTGACTGCAAAAAGGATTTGAAGGGAGGGTGGCAGTTCTTGCTGTGGGCACACAAAGTATCCTGGAGCTTTTCTGGGATTGTTTAGTCAGACCTGTGAGCCCTTAACTTTGTTGGCAGAGCAGTCTTTTGTTTGTTGCTGCATATCCATAGATCTGCCCCTGAGAAGAAGGTTTGTTTTTAAGACAAAGAGCTGTTTATATGAAAATATATGGAGAGAGCTGCTTTTAAAATTGCTCAAGGGAAGCAAAACTTTGCCAGGCCAATGGTTTGGGTTGGGAGGGACCTTCAAGACCATCTCATTCCACCCCCTGCCAAGGGCAGGGACACCTTCCATCAGTACAAGCTGTTCCAGCCTGGCCTTGGACACTGCAGGAATGAGGCAGCCACAGCTTCTCTGCCCAGCTCACCTAGAATGAGCTTCATGGTTCTCATCCTCTAAAAAAGCACAGAGTTTCTGTAAAGAGACAGATTGCAGGAGTTTTGGAGCTGAGAGCTGAGGATTTCCTGCCTTTCCTGGAAATACCCAAACAACTAAACACTCCCCAGAAGGTGCTGGGCAGGAGGAGAGCCCAGAGGTCCATCCTTGCCATCCTTCCCGTTGGTCTGCAGCTGGGGAGCTGCTCGGAAAGGAGACTTGTGAGCCTCTTCCCTCACAGAGAGCTCCAAGTAGCAGCAGGGAGGAGGTGATGAGAGGCAGAGTTTGCATCTCCTGCTGCTGTCTGGTTGTTCCAGCAGAACCTTCTGACTGAGCACATTCAGCCTCGGGGATGCCCACAGAGCTCCCGGATGCCAGCAGTTCTCCTGCTGCTCCTGGAGATCTGCAGCAGCTCTCTTGGCAAAATTGCTTCAGAGGTTTAAAAGGGAAAAATCTCTGGATGGCTTTCATCTGCTGGGAAAAAAAAAAAAAATCAGTGTTTCAGGAGAAATCTTGGTGGCAGATGGTGATGGCGTTGATCCAGGAGAGCTTCCTCCTCCCTCCCTTGGATTTTTCTAGTTCTCAGACATGGAAGAGCTGTCGCTGCCCTGCATGTTCCTGTAAGTCTCAGGAAAAAAATCCCCAGTTCTTCTTGTCCTTGGAATAGTTTCTTCCTCTTGTTTGTGTGCCATTCCCCTTTCCTACAAAAAACGGTTTCTAGGGAAGAAATTCCATCCCTGTAATGGATTGAGTTTTCCAACAGGTGTTACTTCATAGGGAATCCTTCACAGCCTGGGAAAGAATTACTTAATTTTGAGCTCACACACTTCTTCCTTGGATTCTTAACCTGTGGCTGGGATGTATATAATGAGGGTTCCATAATTAACAATCATTTGGGGTAAGATAATTACCTTAATAGTCTATCTCTCTGAGTTTATCCCTGGTGATTTAGGGAAGGTAGAGCTGAGCTGCTGGCAGATGGAGAGCACCAGCTGCTCCATGTGGAGCCTTTCCAGCTGGTGCCACTGGGAGGTGTGAGCCAGCTCTGGTCGGAAGTTGTGTCCCACCTCAAGGGGTTGAATTTTCTTTTTAGGGCCAGTGCTGAGTGGTGATAGTGGATTTTCTTTTTAGGGCCAGTGCTGAGTGGTGATAGTGACCCCTGAGCCCAGCCTGGCTGCACTTACTCCCAGCTCTGCTGGCATCATTCCTATTTTCCTGTTCCTGGTAAGACAGATAACTGGTGTGGTTTAACTCCATGCCTAAATGTTCTGCCCAAATAAAAACTAAATTTATGTATAATAAAAAATTGAAGGTCTTGATAGTACTGGGTTTGGGATGAAATTTCCAAGGAGCTGCTCTGCTTTTTGTGGCCAGGAAAGCTGCCTAAACTGATGGACCCAGTTGGTGTTTGCCCTGAAATCTGGAAGGTTTGTGTCACTGAGTGTAGGAGTTTGTGAGCTTCACTACCAACTTCAAAACAAATATGTTATTTTACTGAAGCTGTGCATGTATTACCAGCTGAGTGCTGGGAAGTGGGAACCTGTTAGCCTGTGATGGAGCAGCCCCTGTGGCATTTTCAGGCTTGTGGCTTCAGAGCACCGTGGTTTTGGGTATTTGTCTTTTCTGCCTGCACATCTGTGAGGCCATCTCCGAGTCCCCAGCTTCTGCTCTCTCCCCATTTTTAGCCCTGTGTAGCCTGGCAGAAGGAGTGTGGGGAGGATTGTTGTCTAAATGCAATGGTGGGGGTGCTTTAAAAAAAAACCCAGTGGACTTCAGAATGCACAAATCAAATGGCATGTTCTGACAGGAACAGATGCATTCTAGCAATCACAGAGTCATGGAGTGGTTTGGGTAGGAAGGGACCTTAAAGACCATCTGCTTCCAGTCCCCCTGTCTTGGATACAGGAACACCTCCCACCATCCCAGGGTGCTCCAAGCCCCATCCAGCCTGGCCTTGGGCACTTGCAGGGATCCAGGGGCAGCTTCTGTGTGCCAGGGCCCCACCACCCTCACAGAAATGAATTTCTTCCTAATATGTAAATGTCTCCTTTTAGTTTAAAACTTTTCCCCTTTGTCTTACCACTGTCTGCCTGTGTAGAAGTCCTTGGATTGCTCCTGCTCCCTCCCTCTGTTGTGCTGCCATTCACATTCCTTTCCTTCTCATTCATGAAAAGTTATTTTTGTGTCTCTTCTTGTTTGAAGTAAATGCCTCCGAAATGGAGAGTGTGATTGGGGTTTGGATGTGTCTCTGAAAATAGAGCTTGCATCTTCTTTCAAAATTTCCTTTGGTGATGGTTGGGGGTGGCCTCTATGGAAATACATAAAAATAACTTGGTGGATTAAAAATACTGTGGGGAGCTGCTGGTGCCAGCAGCTCCTGGGAGCTGGAAAGCTTTGGAAGGGCCTGTACAGTTACCAGATAAATCTGCCTAGGAGGAAATGTGTCCTCCAACTTGTCAGGCTGCTGCAGTCTTTTCCTGCCTGTGCAAAGATTGTTCCCCAAAGAGCCTGGCACGAGGGGTTCTTTCTCTAAAGGGAGAGGAATGAGGGCATCTCCATGTTCCACCTTTATCTGTTTGCAGATAAGGAATTTTACTAAAACCCAAGATCTTGTTTTCCAAAGGAATGTCAGTAACATCTATGCTGGAATGTGTCCAGAGAAGGGAACAGAGCTGTGGAAAAGTCTGGAGCACCAGGAGCAGCTGAAGGAGCTGGGAAGGGGCTCAGCCTGGAGCAAAGGAGGCTCAGGAGGGACCTTGTGGCTCTGCACAGCTCCTGACAGGAGGGGACAGCCGGGAGGTCGGGCTCTGCTCCCAGGGAACAGGGACAGGAGGAGAGGGAACGGCCTCAGGCTGGGCCAGGGGAGGTTTGGATTGGATATTTGGGAAAGTTTCCACCCCAAAAGAGTGGTCAAGCATTGGAACAGGCTGCCCAGGGCAGTGTTGGAGTCCCCATCCCTGGAGGGATGTAACAGCCATGTGGATGTGGCACTTGGCAGTGTGGATCAGTGGTGGCCTTGGAAGTGCTGTGTTAATGGTTGGGACTGTGGAGGTCTTTTCCAATGTTTATGATTCCATTATTCAGGTTTGTTTTCTAAAAGTTGTTTTTTTTCCTTCTGGAAGCTACCATAAGGATTGAATGCTGCTCCCATAAGCCCTTACATGTGGCTACATTTTTCCCTTTGCTCTGGATCCTGTGTATCTCATTAGCTCCAGCCTCTCCTTTAGCTCATTAATAGTGATATTAATCTGTTCCAGTTCCCAGCTCTAATCACAGATTCCATCAGATCAGGGGTTTCTCTTGATCTTTTCCAAGAAGCTCATTATCTAACACAGCTGTAAATGTTGCTGGGCCTGACACTGATGCATATTTTGTACCATGGGGGAATTTGACTAATAAAATAATCCAATTAGACATTTGTTTTTGTCTCCCTGCGGCATCTTAGGTTGCTTGTCTACCTCAGCTCTGTGTTGTAATTAGGGAAGGTTTGTACATCCCTTTGATGTAAAAGCACTGGTGTTATCCATGTCTCTGGCTCTGGTTCAGAACTTGGGAAAAGGAATAGCTGGGGATTAAACCTGCAGCAGGATCTGGCAGGGCTGTGGAAGCTGCCAGACCTGTGGGGAGGGATGTCAGTGTTTGAGTGTTGTACAGCAAATATTCGAACACGAGGGATCTCTGAGCAGGAGCTGTGCTCCTCTTGGAGGAGTCTCTTGTTAAAGACAGGATTCCTGAAAATGGAGAGATCACATGGGTCACTAGAGACCTGCATTAATTAATTAATTCAACGAAAACTGTTTTCAATGGAATCACATAGGTGGGAAGGGACCTTAAAAACCATCAAGCTCAAAGGTGCTCCTGCTATGGCCGTGCCATACCCTGCCTCATTTTCTCTTGTCTTCTCTCTCCAGTCTTTCCCTGGTTTGGCTTGGACATCGGAGGCACCTTGGTCAAACTGGTTTATTTTGAACCCAAGGACATCACAGCTGAGGAGGAAGAGGAAGAAGTGGAAAACCTCAAAAGCATCCGCAAATACCTGACATCAAACGTAGCCTATGGCTCCACAGGCATTCGGGATGTGCACCTTGAGCTCAAGGACCTTACCCTGTGTGGACGTAAAGGCAATCTGCACTTTATACGCTTTCCTACTCATGACATGCCTGCTTTTATCCACATGGGAAGCGAAAAGCACTTCTCGAGCCTCCATTCTACCTTATGTGCCACGGGAGGTGGAGCGTACAAATTTGAGCAGGACTTTCTCACAGTAGGCATTTTTGGCTTCTATACCATTAGGATCTGGTAGTAACATTTCTTTGAAAGCTTAAAACTGGAAACTTTACTCTGCACGCTCTAAAATTTCTCTAAATCTTCGTTTTGGTGCTGTCCCTAACTCCAGTTAAACTTGGCATGTGGAGTGTCCAAATTAAAACACTTCCTGCACTGAATAGAACTCTAAAATTGTTCACTAATGATCTTTCTTACACATCTTCCTCTCTGTTTTTAATCTCTTCTTATGCTAATCTCAGTCTTTTTTTTTTTTTTTTACTCATTGCTGTCATTTTTTCCTGCTTTATTTTCTTCCTTTGCTCACCTGCTTTCATTTCTAACACCTGTGTGAATGAGCTGGTTGAGGTTCAGGCATATTTGGTGGTAAATGTAACTGTCAAGAAGTTCATAGTTGGGGTTGGACATCATCATGTGGCTTCATTTTAAGTGTGAAAAATGTGTGATAAATATTGTTTCAGTCAGGGCTTGGAAAAATGCAAATGAGGCTTTTAGAGAATCATTAAGGGTGAAAAGCCCTGTAAAATCATCCAATCCAACCATTCCCCAGCACTGCCAAGGCCACCACTGACCCTTGTCCCCAAGTGCCACATCCACATGGCTTTTAAATCCCTCCAGAAATGGAGATTCTACCACTATCCTGGGCAACACGACCGTTTCTGTTAAGTTTTTCCTAACATCCAATTTTGTGTGGTCAAGGCAGTGACATGAGAGGAAAACAATTTTATAACTTCCTCGCTTTTTTTTGATGCTCCTTTGGATGGGTTTTTTGGGATATTTTGATCAAACCATGCAAGTCCCTCCTCATTTTTCCTGGCTTTTCACACCAGTGCCTCAGCATCAGGGCCTAAATCAGGGCTGTGGGAGTTGCTGGAATTCTCTCAGTGTCCATCTGTGGATCCAGAATGTTTTCCCCTGTTCCTCACCTGAGGGCTGCTGTACTTAGGAGTCCCTGTGCTCTCCTGTGATCCATTCTCCCTCAGCCTCTGCAGGGAGCAGGACCATAGCTGGATTGAGCTGGCAGTGAATGCATTTTTCCAGCCCTGAGCATAAATACTTCAAATCCCTGGCTAATCTTCGATATTCCTCTTTTTTCCTTCCCACCAGATGGGTGACCTTGAGCTTTGTAAGCTCGATGAGCTGGATTGCCTTGTTAAAGGAGTGCTGTACATCGACTCCGTGGGCTTCAATGGACACTCAGAGTGTTACTATTTTGAGAACCCCACGGATGCTGAGAGGTGCCAGAAGCTCCCTTTCAACCTGGAGAATCCCTATCCTCTCCTCCTGGTGAACATTGGCTCAGGGGTCAGCATTTTGGCTGTCTATTCCAAAGACAACTATAAACGGGTAACAGGCACCAGGTGAGTGCTGTGGGGTAAAGAGACTTGGATTTTAGGGTCTGGAGCACATTCCTGCTTTGTAAATGGCATTTTCAGGGACAAGCTGCAGTAAAGGTGGTGAGGGGAATGACCAAGCTCCTGCTCTTACTGCAGTTACTCCCTGCCAAAAAAGATCCCTCTTGGAAAAGAGGATCTGGATTTCATGGTTTGGTGTCTCTATTGCAGCCAGTCTCCATCAAAGCTGGTTTTTCAGTTCCTCTGCTGCAGGAATTGAAGGGCTTTATTTATTTCTTTTATGAGATCACGTAGTTTGGGGTTCTTAACAACTCTTAGCATTGATCCAAGAAGTCAAGATTTGCATCCTGACTTCCAAAAGTTGCTAGATTTTGGTGGAAGGGATAATGGAATAGCAGTCATTCCCCATTTGCTGCCCTTCTTGAAGATGGATTCCCTGGATTCCCTGAAAGGTAATAGTAGTAATGATAATGATAATAATTTTAAATCCCTCCATACGGTTCTTACTCTTACTAGACATTATTGGTAGCATCTATGCCCTGTAAAGTGAACAAGACAGGGTTTCCCTCTGAACTTTTGGATATCTCTGCCCTGACACTCCAGTTACCCCTCAGAACTAACATTTATTTTAAGATTAGTATTTCTGGGTGTTGAGAAGAAAGTGGACAGTGTAACATAAAAAAATGGAGGTCTCATTTCACAGGGTGGCCTGTGCAGAAGGCTGTGAGGGATTCCTTACAGCCTGCAGGGCACGTGAGACAAACAGACTTGAAGGAAAATGCTGCCTTTCCAAGATGGTTTTCCCTAAAAAAAGAGGTCAGGAATGGGGTGACCTGAGCTAACTGGGATGCAGAGCTGAACAATCTGAGCTTTCATTTTGCTTTACTTGCAGCCTTGGAGGGGGAACCTTCTTTGGTCTCTGCTGCCTCCTGACGGGCTGCTCCACGTTCGAGGAGGCCCTGGAGATGGCATCCCACGGGGACAGCACCAAGGTGGACAAACTGGTGAGGGACATCTATGGAGGAGACTACGAGCGCTTCGGGCTGCCAGGCTGGGCTGTGGCATCCAGGTAATGCCCTGCCTGGGTCTCATTTTGGTTTTGCTTCCCCTGGAAGGATGAAAAACTGGATGTAGGTGCCTTTGGAGAGCAACCATTCCTAAGAGGTCTAAGTTATGCACAGCAATGCTTTTTGAAGTTAGAATTCAGTCCTTCAGGATGAATCACTTTGATTAAATTAGCTGTTCCCATTTTCTCCTGGAATTCTGATGGGACTTTTAACCCCAAATCTGTCTTTACAGCTTTGGAAACATGATGAGCAAGGAGAAGAGGGAATCTGTCAGCAAGGAGGACCTGGCCAAGGCCACTTTAATCACCATCACCAACAACATCGGCTCCATAGCACGGATGTGTGCCCTTAACGAGGTATTTTGGGAATCTCTTCCCTTGCTCCCTGCCTGAAACATCTCCTGTGTGCTGCTGCCTGCTTGAGGAATGTGCCTCTCTTTGGGAGCAGCTCTGGGAAGCAGTGGGAGAGGAGGGATGGAGGGTGTAGAGGCTGGCTGTTTTCTCCTGTTCTGTTTTTATGAGTTGCTCTGGATTTCTTGGCCAAGCCCCAGCACTGCCACGGCCGTTGCTGCATCTTTGTGCTTTCAGCTTCTTTACAGTGCTGCCTTGTTGCATTCATGTCAAGCAGCATTGTACAGGGCTATGAAAGAGCAGAGACATGCTCTGCACTCCATCCTGAGCCTGCCTCCACGGGATGGGCTGATGGAATCCAGCATCCTCCTGTGACTCCCCTGGCTCTGCAGCCAAAATGAGGCAAGACATGTCCTGAACGGCCTTGCTCATAAATATATCTGCTAATTCCTTACTCTGGAGCTCAGCTGAATGAAAAGAGGATCCTGAATAGTTCAGGGAAATGTTAATCAATGTGGGGAGGGAAGGAAAATCCACAGAAGGGTATGAGTGCAGGAGCAGGTAAGACTTGATCTGATTCCTCAGAAAGAGGAGGAACTCAATTATTTTCATATTGGAGAACAAGAAAGCTTCAGAGCTTGGATCAGAACTATTTTGAGATGGAAAAGTAAGGCTGGAGGTCTGGTTTAAATCTGAAATAATCACTATTGGGTTGGTCTTATTCTTTCTTAAAAAACAGTGTTGGTTATGGACTCCTAATTAGTTTCTCCCCCAGTTTAACAGTAGAGTCACTCAGCTATTTCATGATGAATCAAAGACCAGAGCTGGGAGGAGGAGAGGCAGGTGGCACTTGATGATCAGTGTTCCCAGGGAGTGCAACAGTTTTGTGGGAAAATCAGCTGTTCTTTCCAAATTCATGAGTTAGAAAGGCTGTAGGTTGGCCTGGGAATTTCTGGAGAGTGTGAGGAGGAGGGTGGCTTAAAATGGCCTGGTCCTTCTTTCTGATGGAATTGTGTGTGGTGCTCTGTACATCCTGCCAGAGGCTTTCAGCAGGAACTGAATTCAGAGAATTTCAGAGCCATTTAGGTTGGTGAACTCTTAAGATCATCCAGTCCAACCATTCCCCCAGCACTGCCATGGCCACCACTGACCCATGTCCCAAAGTGCCAGATCCACACGGCTTCTAAATCCCTCCAGGATGGGGATTCACCCTGGGCAGCTGTGCCAGGGCTGGACAACCCTTTCCATGAAGAAATTTTCCCAAATAGCCAATCTAAATCTCCCCTGGTCATCCCCTCTCCTCCTGTCCCTGTTCCCTGGGAGCAGAGCCCAACCCCCTGTCTGTCCCCTCCTGTCAGGAGCTGTGCAGAGCCACAAGGTCCCCCCTGATACCCCTTTTCTCCAGGCTGAGCCCCTTCCCAGCTCCTTCAGCTGCTCCAGACCCTTCCCCACGTGGGGTTTTTATCATTGCAAGCAGAAAATAGAATTTAGCCTTAAAACTCCTTTTTTTTTTTCTTCCCTTAACACTTGCAGAACATCAACCGTGTGGTGTTCGTGGGCAACTTCCTTCGGATCAACACCATCTCCATGAGGCTCCTGGCCTACGCCCTGGACTACTGGTCAAAGGGACAGCTAAAAGCACTTTTCTTGGAACATGAGGTAAAACTCCTTTTTAAAAATTGTCTCATGGCAAAATACAAATCCTTGGAGCGCTCTGGGAGCAGCCACGTGGAGCTGTTGAGTGCACGCAGTACAGGAGGAGCTCAGGGCTTTGCTGCTACAGCCACAGCTTTATGATATGATATGATATGATATGATATTTTAATTTAATATTTATTTTATTTTTATTTTCTACTTTATCATGTACCCCTGTAGTTGTATCTTTCCCCTCTCTTTTATATGTTGTTAAAGCTACACTGTGTGCTTAATAGCCTGGAGAAAGGAAGGCTCCAGGGAGACTTTCCAGTGCCTACAGGAGCTCCAATAGAGCTGGAGAGGGACTTGGACAAGGGCCTGGAGTGACAGGACAAAGGGGAATGGCTCCCCACTGCCAGAGGGCAGGATTTGATGGAATATTGGGAAGGAATTGTTCCCTGTGGGGGTGATGAGGCCCTGGAATGGATTTCCCCGAGAAGCTGTGGCTGCCCCTGGATCCCTGGGAGTGCCCAAGGCCAGGCTGGGCAGGGCTGGGAGCCACCTGGGCTGGTGGGAGGTGTCCCTGCCATGGCAGGGGGTGGCACTGGATGTCTTGCAGGTCCTTTTGTTCCTGTGTCAGGCGTGTGCCCCTGGATTTTCACTGGTGTCCCCATCTGCTCCTCAGGGTTACTTTGGTGCAGTCGGCGCTCTCCTGGGACTCCTGGACTCAGCCTGACTCCGTGCAGGATCTGTGTTGGACCTGTGGATTCAGGGCACCCCCTGAGCCCGTGGTTTGGGGGTCTCTGAGCCCCTGTGTTCGTGTCACAGCCCCACTGAGACTGTTCCACTGTGGTGGCCCGTGGGGATGGGTGTCTGCAAGAGTTGAAATCCATCTGGGATTACAGCGCAGGTTTGTTCCAAAGGATGTGATTGGAATACCCTGGCTGGACATGGGGGTGTCTGGGAAGGTCAGTGGAGCATTTCAGTCACATAGAATTGCCCTTTTTAGGGCAATTTCTAAAGTTTTACTCCATGTTTAATGACGGTGACAAAGCAGGGCAGGGGCGCTCTGCTCCTTCCACTGGGATCCCTTGGAGTGCCAAGTGCCCAGGTCAGTTCTGTGTTCACAATCAGAGGTTCTCCATGTGCTGGAAAACGGTCTGGGAAAGGGGAAGAGCATCAGCAGAGCCCTGGTGTGTGTAACTCACTCCAGAGGGCCCCCTGGATCCACACTGGGACACAGCTGTGCTTCAGCCAGGCTTTATTTATCCTGTTCCACGTGTCCTTGTCTCTGTCCTAGGGATGGAAGGTACAGCACAGCACGGGTCTGTGCCTCAGGGTGAGTCTCATTTTGGCCTCCAGCTCTCCTGCACAGTCCTCAGCACCCTTTGGGATGGTGTCAGTCAGCCTCCAGCCTTGAGATCTAAATTTGAGGGTGGAATAGGGATATTTGTTGTTTGTTTGTCTGGGGTTTTCTCTCTGTTACCAAACTCCACCAAAGAGACGCTTCCTTGGATCTCTCTGATATTCCACGTTACATTTTTAATGGCTGCACTCCTGTTGTTTTGGGGGAATTCTCCCCTTTCCATGCATGCTCTACTCCCTCTTTTCCCTGTGCATGCTGCCACACAGCCTGAGAGCAGGATACTGCAGTGTGGAGCCCCTGTGGAAGTTGCACCCTGGGGATGGGGGGTGGGAATGGATCCTGCACGCTCAATAAACGCTCTCTAAAAGCTACGAGGTATCTGCACCTTCCCTCGGGATGGGAGCTCATGGAGACACAGCTTTGGAAGTGCTCTGGCTTGCCAGCAAGGAGCTCCATGGAACACAGGGAAAGCTCCTCAGATCCTTCAGATCAGGTCATGGTGTCAGGGTTTATCCCAGGATATCAGAATGGCCATCACCCTGACCCCTGCACACCTTTCCAGTCCTGGTTTCTTCCCAGAAAAACCAGTTTCCAGCTCTGATCCCCCTGTGAGCCTGGCTGGAAGTGCTGAGCAGTCCAAGGTGGGCTCCTTGTGTGGCACCTCCCTCTGAAAAGGGAGGAAGCTACAGATTCAGAGGGTGATTGCTTTGCTGTTTGTCTCTAAACCTCAGCTGCCTGTGAGCTGGGATTGTGGACACAGCCAGGGATTTGATCACAGTAAAATCAGGGAAAAGAACACAGGGCCCCTGTGCTGGCAGGGGAGGAAAACATTTGTTTTTGCTGCAGCCTTACACAAGTTGCAGTTGTGTCCTGCTCTGTACTGGACAGCTGAGGGCTGGAGCAGGATCATAGAGCTCAGGGAATGGTTTGGGTTGGAAGGGACCTCAAAGCCCCTCTCATTGCACCCCTGCCATGGGCAGGGACACCTTCCACTAGCCCAGGATCCAAGCCCTGTCCAACCTGGCATTGGACACTTGCAGGAATCCAGGGGCAGCCACAGCTTCTCTGGGCAGCCTGTTTGGGATCAGCTGAATTCAAGTTTCATTTAGTCTTTGCTCTTTGTGAAATCACACAAAGATCCCCAAACTCTCCATTAAAAAAAAATCTCCATTTCCACAGTGCTGACTGAAGGGTTTTGGGACTCAGCTCCTGCTGTCCCACCTGAAATTTAACACAAATTTAACCTGGCTGGCCTTTCACCCACCCTCACGGCCAAAACTCAAAAGGCACAGAAACTTTGGCTTTTTGGAATGTCTGTGTGCCTGGGACCTGTGTGGCTCCTTGATATAACAGGTCAGTGATAGGCTGGGCTGGGGAGGGTGTGGAAATCCTTAGATGCACAGGGAAAATCCTGGCTTTTACTATGCATGGCAGCCTTGGGAACAGAAGCTGCCTTGCCATGGTTCTGCTGTGGAGAGCTGGGAAATCTCTGCAGGGCTGGGAATTCCCAGCAGCAATCCCAGAACCTGATCCACCCCAGTCCCTGCCCCGAGGCACTGGCGTCCTCCAAGTTTTCCACTTCCTCACTCTGTACATGCATGTGTAACTCCTTCCCTGGATTTTGGAGAAGATCCAGCATGATCTGATCCCAGCACCAAAGTTCCTGGCTTATTGTCTAGTCCTTTTTTGTAAACTGCTTGATTTTTTTTCTTCTTGTATAAAATATTACAGTTATTTTTTATATGCTTCAAACCCTTTGCTTTATGTCTTGTTCTTGGAGCTCCAGCACAGCAGGATGGATGTTGGTGGGAATGAGCAGGAATGTGCTGGGGAAATTGGGGTTGACCCCACTTGGCTTTTACCTTCTTGAAAACAACTGGACAATCCTTGATGGTTTCTTCCTCCTTCAGGTTCTGGGAATCAGTTGAATTTCAAAACATTTTAAAGGAGGGGAAAAACTTTTTTTTTAAAGAGCATTAATTATTCTGGGGAAATTGCAGCAGTTTTGGCTTTGATGAAAAATGTAATTACTAATCATATGAATGGGATTGGTGAGGAGGGCAGAGCATCAATCCAGAGCAGGAGCTGTGGGGTGGAAGCACCAAAATTAATTGTTCTGTGCAGCTCGGTGGGAGATCCAGACTTTGTCTCAGCAGTGAGCAAGCTCATCATCCCAAAAATGGCTGTAAGGGCAGCACAGTCCCTGTGGATCCTTCTGGAGAAGGTGAACAGAGCATTGAGGGAACATTCCCACTGCCAGAGCACAGGAAGAGATGGGATAATGGGAAGGAATTCTGTCCTGTGAGGGTGGGAAGGCCCTGGAATGGATTTCCCAGAGAAGCCGTGGCTGCCCCTGGATCCCTGGGAGTGTCCAAGGCCGGGTTGGACAGGGCTTGGAGCCACCTGGGATATTGGAAGGTGTCCTTGACCACAGCGGGGGGTGAAATGGGATGGGATTTGAAGTTCCTACTGGTCCGGAGGATTCCGTGGTTTGGGTGAAGTCCGGCTGGGATCCGGCAGCAGAGGGCAGCAGCCCCGCAGCAGGGACGGGGACAGCGGGACAGGGACAGCGGGACACGCGGGATCCCACCTGGGGTGGCCCCGGCTCAGCCACCGCCATGGGCACAGCCCGACGGGGCTTCTTCACCCGCCTGGTAAAGCCTTGAGGAAGAGGAGTGGAATGGAGTGAGAGGGAGACGGGGCTGGAGCTGAACCCAACCCTGCGGGAGGTCGGCATCAGGGGCTTGGGCCGGGATTTGGGATTTTGGGTTGGTCGGAGGAATTTCCCTAAGCAGGGGAGCTCCCCCGTGTCTGGATCCTGCAAAATCCCTCTCAGCTGGGGTTTTTGGGGTGCTCTGCAGCCAGCCTGTCCCCACGGGATGCTGTCCCCGCCATGGGCTCTGCTCTGGGACAGGGATGCTGCTGGGGCAGGGGGACGTGGACAACCTGACCCCAAACCCGCCCCTCTTCCAGCCCTGTGGCGCCTCCCCTGCCGGGGACATCGCCACGGTGACAGGGAACAAGGGAGGGGACAGCCCCGCTGCAAACACACCCCCGCTTCCAAAACCTGATTTTATTTACATTTCAAGTCAAATCACATGCAAACTCCTGGTTGGTTTTTTTTTTTTTCTTTCCTGGTTTTTCCTTAAGAAGAGTGTGATTAGCAAAAAAGACGCATTATTAGAATTTTCAAATAGCAATTAAATATACAAAAATAGAGCTTACAAAAAAACCAAACAAACAGAGGAAAAAAAAAAACCAAAAACAAAACCAGCGAATGTTTTAAAAAATATTCTGCTGCAGAATTTGTAGTGTACAAACACGTCTATGAGGCTCCACGCTCCATAAACAGTCCCGAGTTTTTTGGGAGGGGGGACGGCACCAGGAGCCCCCCAGCCCTGCCCCCGGGGAAGCCGCTGCCGTGTAATACTGACACCCCCTCCCAAAGCCTGGGAATGCGACTGCTGAGGATGGCAGGGCCACCCCAAACCTGTGGTCAGGGAGGCCAGGGGCTCCCCCCAGGCGCTGATGCGGGGTTTGGGTGTTTTGGCAAGGGGAACCGCTGCCCAGAGACCCCCGGGGAGACCGGGATGATCCCAAAGGCCGGCATTTCTGCCTGCCCCCCGCGCCGTGGCTCTCGCTGCTGCCGAGGGCAGGATGGTGCCCTTCACAGGGGCTCCAGGCCCCCGAGGTAGCCGAGGAGGAGGGACAGCCGCCCTCGATGGGCGGGGGGACTCCAAACCGGGGAGACCCCACACAGCCACCAGCACCGGGGGTGACCCAGGTGCCGACCGCAGCACGACTCCACCGGCGAGTCCCCATTTCCCGCTGGGAGCCGCAAAGGCGAAGGACCCGAAGGCGAAGAGGAGGGAGGCAGGAACCGGCCGCGACGCTCCCGGGGCCGGGCGGTGCCGGAGCTCGGGGCCGCCGCCGCTCCCGCAGGTCGCCGGGTGCCGCCGCGGGGCGGGAGAAGGGAGGCGCTGGAAGAAGGACGTGCCGAGGACGCCGAGTCCCCTCCCGGCCCTGGCGGAGGATCCGAGCCTTCAGCCCGGCGGGATCCGGGGCCGCGCGGCCGCGGCCGAAGTGCTTTGGCTGAGTCCGAGCGCCGCGGGCGGGCGCGGGCCGGGCGCGGCCCCGCAGGGACTACACGATGTTCTGGGAGCCGGGCAGCGGCCCCTGCGGCGGGCCCGGCTCCGGCTTCCCGTGCAGCTGCGCCAGCTGCAGCACCGGCATGTTACACAGCGGACACACCTTCCGCACCTCCAGCCACTTGATGAGGCACCTGCGGACAGCGGGGACACGGGGCGTCACTGCGGACCCGCCGGACACCGGGGGGAACACCTGACATAGTTGGGGACACCTGATATTGATGGGGATACACCTGACATTGATGGGGACACCTGACATTGATG
>QUSF01000005.1:44990044-45044032 GCA_003676055.1 Chloebia gouldiae | reverse complement strand
ATGGGGACACCTGACATTGATGGGGACACCTCTGACATTGATGGGGATACCTGATATCGATGGAGATACACCTGACATTGATGGGGACATCTGACATTGATGGGGACACGTGACATTGATGGGGACACCTGACATTGATGTGGACATCTGACATCGATGTGGATTTTTCCTGCAAAAATCCCCTCCAAAGCCCCTTTACCCAGCCCTGGAGCTTTGCTGCTGCCCAGTTTTTAATTCACCATTTGGGTGCTTTTATGTTTTATTGGGATTTTTTGGGATCTCTGTGTTTATATACAGGGATTTTGTATAGATATATTTTATATGTAATTTGTATTTATATATTATATATATTTATAGCTTATATTTATATATAAGCTATATTTATATAAAATTTTTTGTTTATATTTATATTTATAGTTAGTAATTATATTTTCATATTTATATTTATAACAGGGATATAAAACCCCAAAAAACCCCAAAATATATACATAAAAGGTGTCTGTGAAATTGTAAACACAGAATCTGTAAATAAAACACCAAATATCCACAATCACGTATATAACGTGTATGGATAAATAAGTTATATGAATAACTGATATAATCATACTATTATGTATGTTATGTATTATATATAATCTTATGTGTTATATACTGTGTTATATAATATATATATATAAAATCTATGTTATGTAATATAGATTATATGGAGTTATATATGCTATATACAGTATATTGTATATATAAATGTATAAATGTGTATTATAAAAGTATAAAAATGTACTATATAAAGTATAAAAATAAATATATACAGCATATTAAAATATAAATTATAAATACTAATAAATATAAAATTTTTCTATATTAATTATATATAAATATATAAAAATATATTAGTATCTTTAAATAAACATAAAGATATATGTATAAAGAGAGATATATAAAGGGAGAATATAAAAATACCTGTAATATAGAGTAGGATATGATGTAGTTTTAGCATATAGGATATTATATAATGTAGTTATAGAAATTATTATTATTATTATTATTATTATTATTATTATTATTATTATTATTATTATTATTATTATTATTATTATTATATAACAACTTTTAGTGGGTTTGCATTATATAAACCATTTGTACATATAAAATATATTTATATATAAAATAAATATTAAGAAATAAATATATAAAAGAATAAATATAAATAAATACCTATAAAATTAAATATATATAAAATCAATATTAAAAATAAATGTATACAACTATAAAAAATAAATATATAAAATTATTTTATATATTTATATAAATATATAAAAATAAAAATAAATAAAAATAAATAAATAAATAATAATTAAAAAAATATGAGGGGTTTTTTCCTGCCACTCCTGCCCCAGGATGGGGGTGGGATGACCCCAAACTTACTTCCTGTGGAACGCATGTTTGCAGGGACAGATCCCCAGCTCGTCCTTGGGCTTGAACTCCTCGAGGCACACGGCACAGATCTGCAGGGTGGGGCAGGCACAGGGAATGTCAGTGCTCAGGGAGCAACATTTGCAAAGAAAAACTACAAAAGGGCTAAAATCATGGAATTATGGAATGGTTTGGGTTGGAAAGGACCTTAGAGATCACCCAGTGCCACCCCCTGCCATGGGTTGGGTCACCTCCCACTGTTCCAGGTTACTCCCAGCCTGGCCTTGGACACTTCCAGGGATCCAGGGACAGCCACAGCTTCTCTGGAAAATTTGTGCCAGGGCCTCCCCACCCTCACAGGGATGAAATTTCCCCAAAAGCCTTCCCGAATTTTTCTGCCCAAGCTTCAGATCCCAGGCTGAGGCTCGGGCCTCCCTTTGCTGCTGGAAGGGGCCGTGGAGCCTCCACAGAACAGCCCCAGAGCTGGGACGTGTGGGAGGTTTTAGGGTGCAGGGGATGGATCCACGCTGCTGCCTGCTCCCTGGGACTGGCTGCATTCCCAGGGACACCTCTGGGAAAAGGAAAAGGCAATGGGATTGTTGCCATGCCTGTCCCAGGGCTGGGAAAGCTGGTGGCTGTTTCTCAGCCAAAACCTCCTTCCCCCTGGCAGCCAATTCCTCCTGACTCATTTTGGATATCCCAGGGGATTTTGGATATTCCTGGGTGGTTTTCCCTGGGATCTCTCAGTGCACCAGGGCCAGGTGCAGCTGTTGGGGTCATCCCCTGAGGAACCCCCAGGGTCTGGGAGAGGCAGAATGAAGGAAAAAAAAAAAAAAAAAAAGGGGAAAACCAGACCCAGAGGCAGGGAGGGAAGAGCTGGGTGGGAGCTTTCCCTCCACAGAGCTCTGGACAGCCGCCCCGTCATGCTGGAAAATTCCCACCCCGTCCTCTGCTTTCCAGAAACACTGACTGCAAATGCCAAAATAAAAACGCCCCAAATGGGATTTTTTTCAAGGTAAACCCTTCCAGGCTTTTCCAAATCCCAGGGAAGAGCCTGAACAGCTCTGTCCTCTACCCAACAGAGGCCTCATCCTCCCCAAAATCTGTGAGAGCTGCAGACAAAATCTGGGAGAGCTGGGAACAGAGGTGGAGAAGGAGGAGGAGGGCTGAGCATTATTAAGGCCATTCCCAGCTCTGGCACATTCCCAAATCCCTCCTCCAACCCATTTCTCATCCCAGGAAGTGCTTTGAAGCCTGTGCTCCCACAAAAACCCCACTGCAGGTCGGTTTTTATAGGGAGTAAATCAGAAATAGGGGCCAGCAGCAGAGGCTGCTCACAACCCCGGGGCCCTTGGGATTCACCCTGGGGGCTGTGGGGAGTGGAGGGTCAGGAAAAAACGTGGGATAGGCTCTGCTCAGGGGATTAAAATAAAATAAGGAGTGGTTTAGAAACAACTGGAGCTGGTGCTGAGCAGATGAGCAGCCTCCTGGCCGGATGTGGGTGGGCATTCTTGTTATCTCTAGTGGAATAAATAAATCCAGACCGTGCTTTGAGGCGGGATTTGAGCAGATTCCTGCTCAAATTCATCAGGAAAAACGGGCTGTGAATAGAAACGCTCAGCCCCCAGAAGCCTGGAAGGCCATGGAGATAAAGGAAGGTGTTTGAGCCCTGAGGGGGCGGGCAGGGAGGAGCCGATCTGCCCCTTGCAGGAGCCGGGGCAGGGTGTTTATCCTGGATTTCAGCTTTCCCTGCCCAGAGCTGTGCTGGAAATTGTCACACCCTGACGGTGGCCAGAGGGGGTGTCCCTGCTCAGGGACACTGTTTATACAAAGCCCAGACTGCCTTGGCCTCCCTTTATCCACAGTTCCTTATCACTGTGATAAGAAGAACACAATAAATAATAATAACGATGCAGGAAACGCCAAGGGGAGCCAGGGGGAGGGAGAGGGTTTAGCCCAGACTTTTGCAGAGGATCTTTCCCCATTTCCAAAGCCCAGCTGGCTGCATGCTCTGCTCCCAGTGGAGTTGAATTTGAGGGTTTGTCCCCTCCCCAGGGTGAGGAAGAGGAGGGAGAGGGAGCTTTTGTTGCCCCAGGACGTGCTCACCTCATGGAGGTTCAGCTCCTTCACCTTCTCCTTGAGTATGACCTGCAAGGCAAAGAGCTGGGGTCAGGACAGAGCTTCTGCCACCAGCATTCCCAGGAAAAATCTCCACAGAGGGATCCCACTGAGTGTCCCAGTAGAACTGGAAATCCCCCAGTAAACCCAGCACAGCCAGGGGAGCATGAGGGGCCTGTGCAGGCACAGGAGAAGGGGAAAGACAAAACCACAGGGACCAAATCCAGGAGGTTTCCTCCCAAATTTAACCCTCCTGGGCTACCACTTCATTTTCCCTCCATCCAAGCTGAGCACCTGGAGAGGTCTATAAATGCAGGACAACTGTGTGCTTTCAGCCCAGCTCCACCCAGCTTCCTGCACGGATCAAGGGGTCAGAGACAGAAAATCCCACAAATCCTGGAGAAAACAGGACGTGGAAGCAGCAGCCTGACACCCACCTCTGGGCTGTGTTTATTTTAGTTGGTAGGGGCAGGTGGGTGCAGGAAGAGCTGGGCTGGCCATGGAGCTGCTCCCTGGAAAAGCCCTGTGGATTCAGGGATTTGGAGCAGCCAGGTCCAACCCTGGGAGCAGATCCAGACCCCACAAAATGTGAGTTTGGTGACTGGGGGAGTGATGGCATCACTGCTGTGCACTGGGTGAGGATGGAGTGCTCCAGAGGTGGAGATGTTCCCACTGCTCAGGACCTCAGTGGAAAACTGGGAAACTTGTGGATGAGCAGGTGAGGGATGGTTCTGGGGGGCCCAGCTGGTAGGGGAAAAAAAGGAGAAGGGAAGGGAAAAAAAACTTAAGGGATCATCTCACCTGTTTGTAGGCGTAAAGCTCTTTGTGTGCTTGATGCCTGAGCCTGCAATGAAACCATGGAGAAACATGAGGTCAGGCAAAAAAAATCAGGATTATTGTAATACCTCAAACATTCCACTTCCCTCCTTTCCAGCTTTAACATGTTATCTTTTACATTTTTGATTTCAGAAATGAGAATGGCCACAGGAAATGACATGTTTAGGCAACACCCAGCTTTCCCTGTTGCTGGCAGAGCAAGTTCTCCATCCCAAAACACACAACTCCTCCCTTATCCCTCTTTTGACCTCCCTGATTTTCCAAGCAGACATCAACCACACAGTTAAGACCAGAAAAAGTGGGTGAGGAAATCACAGTCTGCCATAAATCCCCTCAGTTTCCAACCACTTCTGCTGGCAACAACTCCAACACTGAATGCAGCACTGTTTTCTCAAGGCATGGGGGTTCAGACCTGAGGAAAGCCCTGCTCCCACTCCAGCAGGGACAGGGAAGGAGACCCCCTGCCCACAGGTTTGCCACCAAAGCCCTGATCACGCTGCTTGTGTTACACTGGGTTCCTCAAACTCAGCTTTATCCTCAATTCTAAGATCAGTCAAACCACATCCACTCCTGGAGCAGACTGAGAGATGGAGATGAATGGGGTGGGCCTGTTCCAAGAACACCTGCTGCAATGGGAGGTCCAGCAGGAATTTTAGGCTACAAGCAAAGTGCTGGTTCCATCCCCTCCCTCCCCAATCTCCCCTCTCCAGAGTCAGAGCCAGCAGAGAGCTCCATAGGCATTCACTGGCTGGAGAAACCCATTATGGTCCTAAAATAAATACACTTAAAATTAAAATAACCAATACTGCCTCTCATTACCAGACATGGCATTTAATAAAGTGCTTGGAAAACTCAGGAGGGAAGTCCCCAGGGCTAAAGAGTTGGCCAAGGACTTTCAATATGGAGTCAATGTGTGGCTGCAGGGCTTGGAGAGCTGTAGGAATATTTTCCCCAGCCAGCCCCAAGTGATTTCAGATGGGAAACCCCCTTGCCTGGAATTTCTATTCTCCAAAAATATTCTGAGGGTTGTCTGAAATCCCTGACTGCTTCAACCTGAGCTCTTGGGTGTTTTCCAACCCTGCCACGCTGCAGTGGGGGAGTTATAAAAATGGGATGGAAAAAGACTTCCTTATGTCTGACACCCTCCCCCAAAATGCTGTGGGCCTTAGAAGTCGAGGGATGGGTAAAAAATGCACCTTAATGCTGCAGGGAGAGATGCAGGAAGTTGGTTCATGAGTCCCAAATGTCACAGGGAGCCATCCCTCCTGCTCCAGCAATGCTGCCTGGCAGGAACCCGCCTGCAGGACCATGGAAAACACTGCAGCAGGCGGGAGGAGGAGGAGAAGAGGAGGAGGAGGAGACTGGGGTCTCATCCCCCTGGCAGTGACCCTGAGCAGAAACATGAGCAGAAGATGCAGGAACAATAGAGGGAACAGGATGAAACCGGCCCGACCCGCAGGGAGCCGGTGGCTGGGAAGGAGGTTATGAAACACAGATGGGGAGAGGGAGGCGTGAGGCTGGAGACCACAGCCAAGGGCAAACTCGCCTGGAATGGGAAGCACCACGGGAAGCTCCCTCTGTGTGGAGCACCGAGTGGCCACCAAGAGTCTGGCCCCCATAAGCCAAAGCCACTGGAGCAGCTTGGAGCAGTGGTGGGGAAGAAGCGAGCAGCCGGACGTGGATCTGCACAGCTCCGTGGATCTGCAATGCCTTGGGCTGGTGCTGAGCTACACAGGGGGGTTTTCCCAAAAAAAACCTCCTCCCTGGAGGTTCTGGGAGCAGCACGAGCACAGCTGGTGCTGAAGCGTGCGAGCTCAGCCTGCTCCTCCTCGCTCTCTGAGCCCGATGGATCCTGGTGGGATCTGTGGTGAGCAGACCCTGGATCCTGGCAAGCAGAGCTGGCTCCATCCATCTCCTGTCAAGTGCTGTGACTCCCGAGGAATTCCTGGCAGATGGCTGACCAAGATAAGGGACCACACAGTGCCTGGCTGCTGATCTCCTGTGCTGTCACCCTCCCTGAAGGAAGAACCAGCTCTCCTGGGCTTTGGGATCTCTTCCCGCAGGAGTGGGAGCCCCCTGCTTCTCTGGCTGACTGAATCACCCACAGCAAGTGAACAACTACGGGGATAAAATGCACAGTTTACCTCTGAGATTTCTATATTAGATTCTTTATAGTAGAAGGAGTAGAAAAGTCTTGGCCACTGGCTTTTAATCTCATCATGTTGCTGTCCCCAGCTCAGCCAGGCTCCTTGGGCTCTTCATGGAATCACAGAATTGTGTGGGTTGGAAAAGCTCTCTAAAATCATCCAGTCCAACCATTCCCCCAGTGCTGCCAAGGCCACCACTGACCCATGTCCCAAAGTGCCACATCCACACGGCTTCTAAATCCCTCCAGGATGGGGATTCCAGCACTGTCCTGAGCAGCTGTGCCAATGCCTGACCATCCTTTGGGTGAAGAATTTTTCCCAATATCCAATCTAAACCTCCCCTGGCCCAGCCTGAGGTCGTTCCCTCTCCTCCTGTCCCTGTTCCCTGGGATAAGATCCCAAATCCATCCCCCCCCGGCTGTCCCCTCCTGTCAGGAGCTGTGCAGAGCCACAAGGTCCCTCCTGAGCCTCTTCTTCTCCAGGCTGAGCCCCTTCCCAGCTCCCTCAGCCTCTCCTGGTGCTCCAGACCCTTCTCTACCTTCATTCCTTTCTCTGCACACAAAACCCAACCACTGTGTTGGATCCTGGTAGGTCTCAATAATCAAGGAAACAGCCCTATAAAAAAAAGAGGCTTTTTAGGTGCTGTGTACCCTGAGCCTCCCAGGGACTTTGAGCTGCTCCAGGCTGGGCAGGGATGAGCCCTGGATGAGCCACAGCAAAGCTCAATTTGAGAGAGGATGCTGCAGACTTGACCCACAGCAAGGGTGGCATTGCTCAGCTCAGCATCCTTCTGGACTGGGTTTTATGGGACCAAAGGCAACACGAGTTTATTACTTTCATTAATTCTCCAGAGATCAGACACGACCAGCTGCCTGCAAAATCTCATTTCCTTGTTCTTCCTTTTTTATCTGTAATTTTGCTGAGCAGAGGCAGCAGCCATGAGGGACCTGAGCTCTGACCAGAGTGGTCTGCAGCAGCAGAAGGGCTCAAGGCTCACCTGAACACTGCAATGAAGATTTTTGTTGTGAAATTCCTACTGGACTGTTGTTTTGAGCCAATCCAATTAAAAAATGTCACTTTTCCTTCCCTTGGAGCAGGCAGCACAGCACAGCCTGTATTGACACAGCTGCAAAGCACAGCCCATGTCCTCTCTTTCCCCAGCACATCTTTTATTTAATGCCATCAGCTCTGTGATTTGGGATGAATACACCTGATATTGGCTCTTCCACACTCCGGATCCCTCAGCAGCTGGGGATGCAGGGAGAGCTGCAGGGGCTGCTCTGATCCAGAGCAGGAAATGAGAACCAGGGCCTGAGAGTGGTGTCATGAGCCTTGCCTGGTGTTTGCCTAATATTTGGAGATGTGGATTTATGGGAAAGCAGGGAGAGGAAGGGGTGTGTTAATGCTGCCCCTATGGGAAAGCCAGGAGCTGCTGTTACCAGCAAAGAGCCCCATGGATGGAAGCAGAGCCCTGGAGCTCTGGAGAAGACCACCCTGTCCTTCTGTTGGTCTCTCTGCCCT
Organism: Chloebia gouldiae; assembly: GCA_003676055.1. NCBI lineage: Eukaryota > Metazoa > Chordata > Aves > Passeriformes > Passeridae > Chloebia > Chloebia gouldiae. Next base: position 45,035,996 of record QUSF01000005.1, on the reverse strand, counting down.
TGCAGGTGGGTGGTCCTCATCCTGATGTCCACCTACAACGCTTCCCAAACCCCACCAAAATTCAGGCTTTTATATCCCAGATGAGCTGAGATTACAGAGCAGCTTCCGTGGAGGTGGATGCCCCTGGGACACTGGCACAGCTAAAACCCACAGCACAGCAAAACCCTCCCCAGTGCGGGCTGGAGGATCCTGTTTTGGTTCTGTTCTGCCAATAAAAGAGCTGAAGGAGGAGGGCTGAAGAGCCACTTGTAGAGTCTCTCTAGGGTTTTGGGCTATAAAGGGATCACTGGATGACCTAATCCAACTCCACATCTATCACGGGTTGCTAAATAGCACCTCGGGAACAGGAGCCAAAACGTCTCATCCGGAAAGGTCCTCGGTCTTGATTTAAAGCCGTGAGGAGATGGAGGACTTGCCACTTCCTTGCTGGCTTCTCTCACCGGTTACTCACCCTCTCTCTCTTACAACACGCCTCCAGCTTCTAAATTTAAAGATTTTCTGGCTTGACCTTCCAGACATTACTCCTTGTTATTCCTTCTTTGGGGCATAACACACCCAGTGAGTGCCCAGGAAAATACTCTCAAAGGCCAAACACCTCTGCAATTTTCTAAGTGAGCCATATAGACTCAAGCTCCACCTGAGCACAACAACTCCTTGAGCTCTCTGAACACCTCAGGCCTATTTTCATACACATTCAAAACATAATTTTCATAATTGTGGGGAAAAAAAATTAAGATCTGATGCCCAAGCAGCCCAAATCACCCCTCAGTAAACCTGGGTTTGGGCTCATCTGTGAGGTTTTGCTTCACACAGAACTGAAATTGGCTGTAAAGGATCAAGTATTTAGAAGGTTGACATTGAAACCTCGCTTTCCTGGTCTACAAGAGCATGATAAAATATTTTCAACACCCTCTGGGATAGATAACCTGGGGGGACTGGCTGCTGTGGTGCAAAGAGAGACCTGTTTTACAGGAACACAGGGAAGGGATGTGATGGAAGCACAGCTTGCAGGGAGCTGGGACCAGTTGGAAAGACAGAGAAGAAGGAAAGGGGATGGAAAAGCTGGAGAGGAGAGCTCTGAGAATGCAGAATTTTGGCTACCATTGCTGGCAGAATGATGACCTCTGCTCCCAGGCACAGGTTGAAGCACAGCCAGCCACCCATCATGAATTGGGTTATCAGCCCAACTCATCTCCATCACCACCTCGATTCTGTGGTTTTTCCCCACTTGCCTCATTTTCCCTCTGTCAGGAAGAGTTTCTCCTCTCAATCAGCAGCCCAACAATCTCCCCAGTGGCCCATAAAATAATTAAAACAAGCCCCAAACTGGAACAACCTTTAACCCAGCCATCCTGCTCCCCCATTGCTCAGATTAACACATCAACTCTGCATCATTAATCTCCAAACTGTGCTGTTGAAGGAGCAATTTGTGTTCAATAAGCAACGGAGCAGGTATTAAACATTCCTCAAGCACGCAGGACATGAGTTACTCATTACAGAGGGAAATGTGTTGAAACATTAAGCAGAAAGCAGGGACCATGAAACATCCCTTTCCAGGTTTTCTGAGAAGCTGACCACAATTCCACACCTTTATTAGCAAATGTGTATCTCCTGGTTTTAAGTGGATAATGTGACTGCTTTGTGGCACATCAGGTTGATATGTGTCAAGGAAACTGGTGGTGCCAAGGAATTAAGGTGCTGCCATCCTCTTTTTGGGATGGAGGGATCACTGATGGGCCTGGAAGCAGGGAAGCTCTTGGGGAACATTCCCTTACAATATTCCCCTACCTGATCAAGTAGCAACAGAAGAGCAAACTGAGGATGAAGACGAAGATGGCTGTGCCGAAAACCACGATGTATATGTTGAGAGGAAGGTTCTGGAACCCGATGTTCGGCATCCTGAAACTGTAATGCTGGAAGTCTGAGCTCATGGGTAGGCTGTGGAGACAGGGAGAAAACACATGGCTGTGACATTCCTTAGGGATGCACTTTGCAGACCAGTGGTCCCTTGAATGGATGTGGAGGGGACTGGAGATGACTTCTCACTCATCCTTGCCCAAAACCAAGTTCCCATCTTGGTAACCCTGAAAACAAAGCAGGGCTGCAACAGCTGGGGCTGGGATTTTCCTTCTCCCACTGTGAGCTTCTCCTCCAGCTCTTTTCCTTTCACACATCATCCTTCAAGTTAAAACACTGGATGAGACGGACAGCAGGAATTGCATCCAAGCAGCCCCAGCTGCAGCCAGCATCCCTCAAACCCCACAGTAACTTGGTAAAAATACTGAAAGCAGCCAGGAAGCCTTGGAGCAAGGCAGGTTTGCCTTCCCTGCCCCTCCAGTGGTTTCTGACTCCTCATTCCACAGAAATCCCCCACCAAAGTCATCAAAGACGAAAAGGAAGAAGACAAGGACATTCCCAGGACACACAGCAGTGCCGCTGAGAGAAATTATGGGAGAGACTATGGACTCTGTAAAGGAGACTTTGTTTATTTTCCCATCTGAGACGCAGGTTTGGTGGTTTAAGAGCACTTCTGCAGGTTTCAGCTTTACTCCTCAGCACAGCCCCAGGCTCCTTCCCCCCAGGAAAGCCCCGAGGCACCAGCGAGCAGGCGGCCAAGAGGAAGAGGCAGCAATTTTGGCTGTCATGTCCCACGTCTGGGACCCGTGACCAAAACCTCCCTCCCCTTGGAGAGCCCCAGTTAAACCCCGAACAGCTGTCTGGGATAACAATTTCAGCAAATCCTCTCTCCTAGGATTTTAATTGCTCTTATTTATTATCTCTTATCTTCCTATCATTCTCTGAACCGTTCGCCCTCAGATAATCACAACCGTTGGCCAGACATAAAGTTCCCCTGCCCCCAGCTTAGAAAAGGAAGTTAAAAATACACCTGGTTTTCCCTTGCCCACGGGAGAGCAACGTGCAATGAAGTTTTACAAGCAAGGAAAGTACCTGCAGCCTGAGCCCTGTTTCCCAAATAAAATCACCGAGGGATAACAAAACCCTCCCCCGGAGCGGGGAGTTTTCCACGGCGCAGTAATTGCACAGCTCCTCATTTTGCACAGGGTGGGAAGACAGTGGGGAAACCGCAGGATCTGAACCCACACATGCCAGGGAGCGATGCTCCAAAATCCAAGTGTCCTGAGAGCCCCTTCAAGCAGCATCCTCACTCCCGAATCTCCTTTCCCCCCTTGAGGCCCCTTTTTTGCCAAACCCTGTGGGGCTTTCCTCTGACTGCCCAGGGGGAGCAGACTCACCTCTCATCCCGGCTGCTTCACCGGGAATATCCCCTTGCTGAAGGCAACATCCCTGCCAGCCCCAAACGCCCGCCTGGGAGCCTCCCTGCTCCGGCTGCTTTCGGTTTCCTCAGCTCACTGGAAGTTTCGAGGCAATTTCTGGTAAAGCCTGGATTTGATTAAAGCCTCCAGAGACCGACACGCATGTTCAGAACCTCTCCTGGCCAACGTGGAAACGCTCCGAGAGCTCGGGGAGCCGACACATCCCCCTGCCAGCGCTGGTGGGGATGGGATTTTATAGCCCAGCAACCACCCAGCAGCTCACGCTCCTCCACCGACGCCTGTTCCGCTCAGCTGAGCTGCTTTGCTTTGCAAATAAATTTTAAAAAGCCCAATCCAGCCCCCAAACCTTTGTTCCCAGCTCCGGCGGAGTTAATGCGCAGCTCGGCGACGCGGGGCTGGGTTTGGGTTTCAGTCCCGCTGGGTCAGAGGGATTTGGGATGGGTCAGGGGCTCCCCTCGGTCACGCTGGTGGCATGAGGATGTTGCTGTCCCACCAGTGATTATCAGCTGATAATCACTGCCTTTGGCCAAGGCTGGCTGCCTCTAGTTCCTCAAGCACCCAAGAGAAACCTCCTCAGTCTGGAAAAGTTCCAGGTGACTTTTTTGCAAGGAAGTAGAAACAACTCTTGGAGGACAGGCAACAAAACCAACCAGCACGGGACTGTAGCTTTTCTTTCCTTTAAGCTCTTTTAACTTGTGATGCTCTTCTCAGCAATCCCACTTAAGAGATTCCGTGGGTAAGGAACATCCAAGGCTGCATTTGGGGCAGCAAATCCCATCAAGCCAGAAAAATTCCTCATGCTCGTAGGCACCTGAGCTGTGCTGCTCTTGCACCAGTCCCCACATCCACGAGCACAGCTAGGAACCATCACAGCCCTCAGCAAATAAACAGTCAGCAGAAACGGAGCTCACACCAACCCCCAGCATCCCACTGTCCTCTCCAGTGAAACCATTTCCCTAATATTTCACCCCAAAAGGGTGTCACAAACGCAGCCATGACCTACCTGCCAGCCATGTCGTGGGGGCTCAGCCTCCTGGGGACAACTCTTCTGCTCCCTGTGGTGCAAATCCAGGGAATCCCACACCAGATTCATCCAATCCCCGTGTGAAATAACCTTCTCCACATTGGAGCTGCCCTGGTCCTCCCTCCCTCCTGCTGCAACAGCTGAGAAATGTTACAGCAAAAAACACTGAGGTTAAAGGGGAAAAATCAGCTAGTCTGCCCAGGATCCAGGAAACTGTTAACTTTAAAAGACTCCAGTGAAATCTGATGATTTCAAGCAGCCAAGCTTTGGGGTTTTTTTTTTTTTTAAGGGGAGTGGGGGGAGGAACTGTATTTTAAGCTGCTTCAGATTTGCAAGGGCGCAGCCAAAAGAAATAAAAAAGGAGCCATAAAGAAGGATGAAAAGTTTCTGGTGCAGAACAAAAGCCTCCCTGTTGCTCTCTCCATGGTCAAGGCATCTCGGAGCAGGGAGATGATGCTTGTGGGGCATCCATGGCCCCCAGTAGGTCCCTGAAACCTCTGGGATGGGAGAGACAGGCTGCACACAGAAAAGGGGGCACTGGCACAGCTTGTCCAGAGAAGCTGTGGCTGCCCCTGGATCTCTGGCAGAGTTCAAGACCAGCTTGGATGGGGCTTGAAGCAAGCTGGGATAGTAGAAGGTGTCCCAGCCCATGGCAGGGGAGTAGAACAGGATGGTCTTTAAGGTCCCTTCCAACCCCAATGATTCTGTAATTCCATGATTCTGTGAAAAACAGCAAGGAATAATGGTTCCTTGTCCTGGGATGCAGAGAGCCACAAATGGCAGAACAACCTGAGCTCCACATCTCCTTCCTTACACCCTCCAATGCCTCAGCAATGTGGGGCCAAGTACATCCACGTTTCTCCAAGGAGGACAAAACCCAGCTTTAATTAAAAGCCAAAGTGCTGGTTAATGGCCCATCGAGCAGCCAAGGAAGGGAGTGTCACAGGTCAGCGAGCTCCAGCCTGGCAGGGCTTTGATTACACTTGGGCTGTGAAAGGTAAACCTCACAGAGCCACGGCCCAAATTAATCCCCATTAGAGCCACAGCAAGCCCTTAATACTGGGGCCAACCTCGTACCCAGAGCATTCCTCAGGAGATCTCACAGGGATTAAAAAAGGATGCAATTGTCTTCTCACAGGTAGAGAAACTGAGGCAGGGAGGAGAAGGGGAGCGAGGCAGAGCTGTGGTCCCTGAAGCCAGGGGGTGACACCAGGGATGCCACTTTAAGCAATGCCATGGGCCGAAAGCTGCAGATTTTTGCTTTCCTGCTGCTTTGCCACATGGATTTGAACTGTGTGCTCCTTCTTGGGCTTTTACTTATTAAAAGGAGCTGCTTGTTCTTTTCTAAAAGAAATTTATTATTATTTATTTATAACATCAGTGCATAAAGGGGCCATGCATGTGCTGTGCATCCTCACACCTAAATACAGCCCACATGCTGGGTGGAGCGGTGGCTTCTGCCTCTGCTGTTGTAAATAAACTCCTGTTTTTAGAGGGATTTACTTTATGTTTTCTAGACAAACAACCTTCTCCACAGGGGTTCAAAGCAAACTCAGACTGAATCTCCTCAGCCATTAACTGGATGGAGCTGGTGGTCCAGGCATCCCACCGGCCGGGCTGGCAAAGCCAACCCATCTCCAGGAAACACTGAGCTTCAAACACCCAGTGGAGCCAGACACAGGCAGGCCTGAAATCACAAATCTCAGGGAAAAGTGAATGCTAAGCCGTGGCCAAAATCCAAGCTGGAATATTTTATCGATGGGAAAGGTTTCAAGCGGGCGTGAACGGCGTCTCGAGTTTCAAAGGCGTTTCGCAACGTGTTTCAGACAGGTTTAACCAAAAGCCTTATTAACTGGTTGAAAGTTAAACTGGGAGCAGCTGACAAGACCTTTCTGAAACAGCCCAAGCTGTGTTGCAAAGCAGGGTATTCTTCCGTGGAATGATTCTACAGGAGGAAGGTTATTTAATGGCTCTGACTAGTGGGATAATATTTAAAAGATTCTTCCAGGTGTTAAGAAGCAGCAGCCGGAGACGCCCTCGTTTAACTTGCAGGCAAAAAATCCCCCTCGTGGACCCCAAAAGCAAAGCGAAGCCCTGACCTCAAGCAGCTGGAAGGAATTTCCTTCAGCTCTGGAGTTGATCCAGCGCCAGGATCTGCAGCACGGCGATGGGAAAATCACAGGCAGCTGCAGAGCCAACCCAAACCAGCATCGCCCCAGAGATGCCACGCAGCTGCACCACCTTTGCCTGGCACGGATTGCAGGGCAAACTCAGTGCTGCTCCAGCCAGGAGTGACGGCCTTTGCTGTCCAAAACCAAGGAACAACAGGGCTGAGCATGGGGGGAAAATGAAAACTCTTGGCATGATGCAATTTCAAAGAGCTACGATGCTACCATGGGGATGCCACATCCAGTGCCAGCTCCAAGCATCCAACCTGGCCCAGATCCTTCACTCCACAAACCTGGCAGGGAATGGAGGAGCGTGAGGGATGGTGCAAGGCTTGGCAGGGTTGTTGATTAGGGAAGAAGGAACATGACAGCAGGTCCCTCACACCACAGGCAGAGCTGTACTGGGATCCAGCAAAGCTTGGCTGGGGTGATGCAGCACCATCACAGCAACAGACAGAACTTCTGGGTGTCAAACAGTACAAACACCCATTTGTTCCACCCATTTTGGCTGCCTGCAGGCTTGGGGGTGCTGGTGGGTTTTTGTTGTGTGCCTGGATATTCAAGGAACCAAACTGACCTCCAAGCACAAAACACTTTGGACCTTTGATCCCTCCTCCCTGAGAGCGGATCCGATGCTTTTTTGAACGGGAATCAGGAAATTTCCTGGCTGTGTTTCCCAGCTGGCTGACACCAAACACAAAACCTTAACCCTCTCCACTGCCTCTGGGCAGGGGACACAGCAAGTGATGTGACAACATGACAAAGCAATTGGAAAAAAATAGAGAAGTCTAAGGAAAGCAACATCCGGCAGCACGACTGTACTGCTGCAATTTCCCGCAAGTCCTTCTGATTCCAGACAGTTGAAGAAACAATTAATCCCAGAACTTTAAAACTGAGGAGAACCTTTAAGTGGGAAAATGTTTTTTGCTACCACTAGCAGAGAAATGTGCAAAAATGGGTCAGCTGCAGCTCCCATCACCCACTGTAAAGTCAAGTTCTTTCTCCCAGCGCTGCTGGAAAAGCAAACCAGAGGTTTGCTCAGGGCTGATTTTGCAAGTTCCAGGAAAACAGGCAAAAATAAATAGAAGAAAAAAAAATCAATAGCACGATTTAATGCAGTCTGGAGGAGGGGGAAGCAGAGTTTGGAGGAGAGCCCTGCTTGAGCTCCCATCAGGAATAAGAGTTGGGAATCACTTCCCAGGAGGGTTTGAAGCAGAGCTGGCAGCACCTCTCTTGGAAAGGCTCACATGAGCTGCCCAAGGACAGCTCAATTCACTGCTCGGGGATGAAATAACACTTGATGCATTTTTCCCCTTTGGCCCTGGGGATGTGTAATATTTTCCCCCCGCTTTTCCTGGCACACAGTTCCAACGTCACGACCTGGTGAGCTCACTCTTCCTCCCAGAAGTGTGGTGGGAAAGGATGTGCTGCTGCCTCCTCCTGCCCCCAGCCCTCTTTATACTCCCAAGGTGAAAAGAGGCAGCAGGAGCCACCACTTCTCTTGATGGGCTGATGGTGGCAGGACACACATTATTAAATCTGGGTGTATTTTAGCCCAAAAAGAGCAATGAAAGCACAGGCAAGTGGGAATAATCTCCCACCTTCATTTGTAGTAGGTTTTCCTCGTTCACAGTATTCCCCAACGAACAGGTTCCTTGGGGAACACAAACTGGAAGCTCCATGAGAAACACTCAGCCTACGCAGCTGAGGGGTCAGAGAAACTGGTCTTAAACACCAATTGGTGTTAAAACTGGTGTTAAAAAAGAGAATTTGAAAATTCCTGGCTGATGACACAGAGCTGTGGGAAACAATGGGGACTCCTGAAATATCACATCTGAAAGAAAAAGAAATCCCACTTTGATCAACTAGTCTTCAGGCTGAACCAAAACCAATCACTTTCCATGGAGCCAAAGAGCAACTTGCCCTCTGCACTCTAATACTGAGAAGCAGATGGATTAAACAACTTCCTAAACCCCCTTTTCCCCCATTTCCTAAGCTCCTTTAATGAGGGGAAAAAAATAATAATCAGTGCAACACAGAGGGATCAATAATCCTACAAAATCCTGCTGGAGACGAGCACCCTGAACCAGTGATGGGATCACAGCTGCCAGCAGCCATCCTATGAAGGCAGTCAGAGGAGCCAAGCACAATTTGGGAACAGGAAGGCAGAATGATCTCGTTGACACTAAATAAGGTTGCTAGGTTATGGATTTTTGTGAGGGGGGGCATAATCTGAAAGGGGATCCAGATGGCTGTAAAGCCTTGTGGTGGAAAAACAGCATGAGGCCAGAAAGGGAAGAATTCCTCTTTATGCTGCTGATCTGCTCCTGGATCCTGGGTTTCTGTCCTTAGGAATGCACTCCTTGGGCCCTTTTTGATGGCACCATTTATATTTGAGGTAAAAATTAAGAAGAAGAGGTAGCTGGATGAGAGGAGTGAAAAAGCTGGCGACTGGATACCGGGGAGAAAAGTCCCTAAACAAATCCCAGGGAGCAGCTGTTCCCCTGAGCCCACTTTGACCCAGCCAGGGTTGTATTTTACAATCCTGACAGCCTGAAAAAGGCTTCAGGAAAACCCAGACAAACCCAAACCCCAGCCTGCTGGGAATTCATACCAATGACACGTCACTGCTGTTTCCAATTTTTCCTAATACTTCCAAAAAATGAGCTGCACAGGCAGTCCACCCTTTCCTGGTTTTGACCCAAGTACTGGGATTTAGGGGAGCATTATTTTTTATCATTCCTTCTCCCTTGCTAACAGAGACTGGAATGATTTTGCAACACTTTATAGAGTCCAGTAAAAAAACCTCCTGGGAGTTATATGGAAACAGGACAAAAACTGCTTCACCTCTATGGGACTGGCACAAGAAAGGTGGCTCCAAGGATGGAAAATCCCTCAAAATTTAGTTGGAAATGAAAAATGGAACTTTTCCACACCCAGACTTGCACAGCCAAGTGAGGTGCTTGGAGAGAAACATTCACCAACCAACAAATGCATCTCCTCCTCTGTCACGGAGTGTCAGCACCAAGGGTGATGCCATGGGACATCATCCTTTTGCCCTATTCACCTGGAATCGTGGCCTGACCTTAGTGGGGTGCAGGAAATGAAGAGACCTCAGTGAAGCACTGGCACAAGTTGTTTAGAGAGGTTGTGGATTCCCTATCCCTAGAAATCTTCAAAGCTATGTTGGAGCAACCTGGTCTAGTGGAAGGTGTTCCTGCTCATGGCAGGGTGGTGGAATGAGATGAACTTGAAGGGCCTCTCCAACCTAAACCATTCCATGATTCTGTGATTCTAAAATCCAGGTGTACCCATACCCCAGGGGTCTGTAACCAGGAGCTGATGGACAACCAGGTGTAAATTTCCAACATCATCTGCCCACACCCCTCCTTTGCCAAGGATGCTGCTTCTTACAGGGGTTCCTTGCAAATTGAGCCCTAAATAACCAAAACCCCAATTTACAGTTGTGCTGCTGATGCACGACTTGTTTTTTAAAAAAAAAAAGGAAACCAAACCAAACACCTTTTGTGAGTTACTTAAAATTTACATTTTTCTTGCAACTGACTGAACAAAAGCTGCTAAATGTTTTCCGAATGCTTCAAGGCTACAAAGCTAAAAACCACCAGTGGGAATTTCAGGCGTGTAACAGTTTACTGTTGGATCTCCATGAATTCCTAGGTGCTGAATCGCCTACTAGAAGGGAAAATATATGAGTGGCACTAAGGAGGTGGCTTAGCAACGAGCAGGCTGGCAGCTTTGAGTGGCTTTTTAAAGGTCAAGAGAGAACATGATGTCTGGAGCCCTCACGTTCCATTTTTTTTTTACTGCAATTTAATGATATTTCTGGCCAGCCTGGTTATTAAATTGCCACCTCGCACCAGCCAGCCACACAGCTGTTAAACCCAGGCTTTAAATTAAGACTTTCCCCTCCTAAATATCCCCTTTCAACCCATTCCCACCTTCACCAATGTGGGGGTGGGGGGGGGAAGCTTTGTCGGGATGAAACACAAGGAGAGGTCCCACCACGGAGGGGATTTCTGGGAGGTGCTGCTGAGCAGCATCATTGAAATTCAGTGGGAGAAGCCAGTTTTCCTCGGCTCTGTGGGGGCTGCCATGTTAAATCACATTTGGATTCACAGTACAAGGCTGCTAAAATACCACCGCGGCGCCTATTGGCACATTTCAATGAAAACACCGTGGCCTCATTAGTAGAGTGGAAATTATGAGCTTGTCTTTGTATATATTTAAAAGCTCGCCTCTGAAACTCCACTGGGTTGGGGCCAGGAATTCCTGGCTCCTGGCTCCGAGCTCCTACCACTCGGCAGTTCGGGATCGCTTTGCTCACACAGGTCAAGCGACCACGCAGCCATCGACCCGGGAGAAAAGGCATTTAAAAACTGCCCTGAGGGGAGAGGCAACAGGGTTTGAACTAAACCCTCCTCCCTGTCAGCTCCCGGTGAGCTGGTTAGGGAGCAAGTCCTAATGAAAGTGCAGGTTGTAATTAAGAGGATGCAGGAATGTGGGTGTGTGGAGTTTCATCCTGCTCCCCGACATTGGGGTGAGAGCATCCCGTCGGCCCAGAAGCGCCCTTCCCCTTTGGGGATGGACCACAAAAGCCCAAATCCTTTGAAATGAGGGGCAAACTCGTGAAATAACACGTTTTTTCAAGACCTGGTCCTCTCTAGATGGGAATTTGCAAGTCTCTGTGGAAGAAAACTTTGGGCTCAGCTCCCTACTTACCTGCACGGGTGCCGCAACGCAGCCAAGCCACGCAAACCCAACGTATCTGCTTGAACAGCTACTGCGGTTTGGTACCAGGGATGCTGGAAGAAAAGAGAAAAACACCCTAAAAATTGCACAAAAATCCAGAGGGAGCAAAGGAGAGGATGAAGACATGGTTTTTAAACGCTTGGATTCGCAGAGGCTCTCAGAAATTGCTTCAGCTCTTGGTAACAGCACAGAGATCCTCTTTTAAAACACGGCGATGACGTTACGTGGCACAGAAAGAATGGGGGGGAGGCTTGGCTAATCCTCACAATTTTATAAGCATCTGAGACACTAATCCCTTGATCTCATTGAAAGGGATTAGAATTATTCCCTTGCCAGGAAATTTAAGAAGTTTTCTACCAGATGTAAACAAAAGCACGGAGCAGCCTGCAGAGATGGCTGCCACACAGCGAGTCCTCACAGATAAATCTGCATCAGGACTGGTTTTGGGGTGGAAAAGGGGGATTTCCAACCCAGTGCTGCAGAGGATTGTTTGGAATGATGTGGGTATCCAAGACAAGCCTGATCAGTTCATCCACAGTAGCCCCAAGACAGGATCTCATCCCAGGCAAGCAACCTGCCAGGGCTTCACAACTCATCTTTGGACTCCAACTCTTATGGAAATGGATGCTCCAGCTAAAAAAAAAAAAAAATCTATCCCATCCACCTGACTTGTTCTGCATTGGCCTAGGAAATTGTCATTTTAATAATAAGAAAAAAGAGAAAAATCTCTGAGCAACAAAACCGAAGTTGTGCCCAGCTATGCAGCAGCCTTCATCCACACAGCTCTGTGGTAAGGACCTGGGTTAATAAGGAAAATATAACATGGCACCCTCATGGAAACAGACTGGTATCTGCTGATACCCTTAGAATGAGCGACTCATGATACTGAAGAATAAATTATTTGCTTTAGAAGATGAAGCAGGCAATGTGCAATCTGGGGTTTGATATCAAGCAGTTTGCTACTAAGTTGGATGTTCCAGCTTAGAACATCAATAGATAAATCATACCTAAAGGAAGCAGAAAGGATTCAGGGGATCCTTTGGAGAAGAAAAACAACTTTTGTTAGAAAACAGATGTTTTCTAAGAAAGAAACTAAACTTTTGTCAGTGCTTACTACTTTCGTCTTTTAAATTCCATGCAAAAAAGAAACCTAAAGAGGCCTAAGTTCCAACCTCAGTATAAACAAGGCCCCAATTTCATCAGCTTGTCTTAAAACCCTTCCTTTTGGAGGTGCCTGAAAGGATGGCAGCAGAATGCCTCTTCTCCAGCCCATTTTTTCTGCAGGACAGAACCATTTCTAGACTTCAGGCACAACTTTTCTCTTGGCTTTGGGAGAATACCACCATCCCCATTGCAGTCCCATCTCCCAACTCCCTCCAACATTCCCGCTCCCAGCTTTAGCATCGAAGGCTGGAATAAACCACCTGATGTCAGGCTTGTCTGCAGCTCCATCCCTCTCCCCTGGCTGCAACACATCCCAGGCCTTTCCCATCACCTCCTCAACCTGTTCCTCCCACTGCATCAATGGCAGCTGCCTGGGGAAGATGTTTCAGGAGGAGGAGGACACAAGGAGGCAGCCCCAAGGATGATCAGAAGCACACAACAGCTCAGCATCCCTCAGGCAAAGCCACAGTTGAGAAAATGATCCATTTTTCCTGCTTTTACTCCTGAAGTGCCACCCCCAAACAACGCTCAGCACAACGGTGAGGGTGTTTTGGTGTGAATGCCAAGCAAGACTGGGGTGCTGGGCTCAGCTGACAGACACCCAACCCACAAGAGCACCACCAGACAGGCTCATCCCAATTCATTCAGTCCTCAAACTACCCAATACCACACAATCCCATCCCACTTCGGATGGCCACCACCGCCACAGCCTCCAAAAGCCTTATTTTTTATCCCACACGCCAAGAGAGCAAAACACTCGGGTTGTCATCCAACACTTCCCATCTAAAAAGCGAAAGAAAAACCCCCAACCCTGCAGCTTCGTTTGGGCAGAGCCAGGAAATTGCCTCGGGAGAAGCCCAGCCTGCCAAAGGGTTTTTACAGGGAACAATAGGAGAATGGGAGCTGTTAAAGCACTGAGGAAATATCTGCCATGTTAAAGTGCCGCGGAATTTGCCGGCTCGGGACAAAGCTCTGCCGATCCCTAATATCCAAGAGGGAGGCACGATCCACTCGAGTGGATTTGTTGTAGCTGAAGTCTGCTGGAAGACTCTGATCCCTCCAAGCCAGTTCTGATGGGTAATTTGGCTTCACCCACTTTCTTACCTGCCGGGCTGCTCCTCCTGGATTTCAGTGGACCAATGGGAGAGCTGAAATGCTCTGGTCTCACGCCTGGGAAGCTGCACGATCACAGAGCTCCTGTGGTTTCCCCGAAATACTCCCATAAACCAAGAAGCTGGGAAACCCACTCCTACTGCACAAGATAGGAGAGGCTGGAATCAGGAGGGCAGCTGCCTCCTGCCCACCACTTTCAGTTTCTCTCTCCAAGCACTCCCCTGGCACAACTTCCTCTAAAGCGCTTTGCGAGTGAAAAGCTGCATTAGTGGTGGGATTAATCCTCTGAGGGGATAATAAAATCACAGAATCATGGAATCGTTTAGGTTGGAAAAGCCCTCTAAGGCCATCGAGTCCAACTGCTAACCCAGCACTGCCAAGCCCTTCACTAACCCATGTCCCCAAGTGTCACTTCTACACGGCTTTTAAATCCCTCCAGGGACGGTGACTTCAGCCCCTGCCGTGAAAAGGTGGCCTTGCCAAAGTCCAGAAAGACACACCCACAGCCCCTCCTTCATCCGCCAAAACAGGTGACCTTGTCACAGAAGGAGATCAGGTTTGTCAGGCAGGACCTGCATGTCACAAACTCACACTGGCTGCTCCAGATCCTCTGACTGCCCTGTTGGTGCTGCATGAGGGGACTCAGAGTGATCTGCTCCTGTCACTCGACTGACAAAAATCCTCCTTCCTGTCCTTCTTGTAGCTGTGTGTCACATCTACTCACTTCCAGTCAGCTGGGACCTCCCAGTTAGCCAGGGCTGCTGGTAAATCATAGAAAGTTATCCCCTTCCATTGCAGCAATCCATTTGTTTGAGTCATCCCACATGACTCTGTGCTGGCAACCATGTCACTCTTTCCTGATACACAGTGGTTTCCAGATCCTTCTCCTGCTGGTGACCACGCTGTGGGTGTTGGTGCAGGTGCACTTGAGTTGGGTGATCAATCCCATCATCTTTTTGGAGAAGTCCCAGTCCCTATGTGACCATTCTCAGGGGATTTCATGGTTTCCAACACATCTATAACCCTTGTGGCTGTGCTGCCATCCCCTGCCTCCATGGAGACAGCACACTGAAGGACCCAGCTAGCACCTTGTCCCTCAAACACTGGGATGGGCCTCCAGAATTATCCCGCAAAGATTCTGCAAAGGCAAAGATCCTTCTCCCCCTCAAAGCCAGGAGAACCCACGTTCTTCAGCAGTCTTGGTGTCCTGCAAACCAACCCAAAAGCAAAACTAAAGCCAAAATAAGCCTGGAGAAGTAATTCTTTCTTCCTCCTCTCACTCACAGTCCTGAAGATGAAGCAGAAAAAGCAGGATATCCCTGGCTAAGCTTCCTGCCACCATGCCCTCACTGGTCCTCCTGTTTCTCTGCTTTTTCCACAGCCTGATCCAGCTGCAGCTCCAGCATTGGAGCAATGTGAGACCTCACAGCCTTCAGCTACACTGAGCCAGCTTCTTCCAGCTAATTTGGTCCATGAGCTCCTGCTGCCCATCCACTCATTGGCAGCAGAGCTGGGCTCATCTCCTCTCGCCACCCCTTCAGCACTGCATCCATCTGTGAGCAGGACACAGGAGCCCTCCACTTGTGGCTGGAACCCTTCAGGACTGTTTTTTTGTTCTTCGATGGAATTTAAACATGCCAGACATGTAAAAAAATGACACATTCCCTGTGTGCTCCAGAGGGAACAGCATCCAAAAATGACGCAGCTCCACCGCCAGCAGTGACCGCAGTGATCCCGGGATGGAGGAAAGGCCCTGCTCCAGCCCACTGTCAATGTCAAGGCTCTCCCATCCCTCAGGACAGGAAGCAAATGGCTGTAAGCAAGACCGCGTGGGCTGGGCTCCTCTCCCGAAGCCGTTTTCCATGGGATCGCTGGCATTCCTCAGTGCGGGTCCGGGCGATGACCGGCATCACATCATCACTGCCGCCGCTTTAGAGCCCTGTCAGCG
The DNA here is from genome assembly GCA_003676055.1 of Chloebia gouldiae. Lineage (NCBI taxonomy): Eukaryota > Metazoa > Chordata > Aves > Passeriformes > Passeridae > Chloebia > Chloebia gouldiae. The sequence goes on along the minus strand of QUSF01000005.1, from coordinate 45,020,513 downwards.
GCTCGCGGTGGGGACACGGCACACCAGGACGGCCACTCCCAAACTGAGCCCGGCTCCAGGGCAACAGCGACAGGGGAGGGAAAGGCTTGATGGCTGATCTTATCTTGTGTCAACAACACTCAGCTTCGGGGGGAATGATTGCAGGAACAAAAACAAACTCAGCTCGGGCACACCAAGCACTGCTGAGACTGGGGGAGCTTCAACCCCCAAAAACACCCTCCAGGCTTCCAAACTGGCTGAGGACCACCAGAAGGATCTGCACCTCCTGCCACGGCCCCAAGGATGGGCTTTGTTTGGGTTTACAGTGCAGCAGGAGCATGGCAAGGTGAGGGAGGACCACGTCTCTGCTCTGTCATCCCAAGGCAGAAGGCTCCAGGTGCAGGTGGTGGGAACAGGAAACACAGCTGTACTTCTCTCCACCATTTCCACATCCAAGTGCTGTTTTATGGCTGAGAGTGAATCACTCACAACGTATCTTCTGCCACACAGCCCAAGTGGAGGTGACAGCAGGTCACTGGGAGGGGTGACCCATGGGGTAATGTATGGAGAGATGGTCCAGAAGCACAAAAGCCCTCCTTGCAAAGCCAGGTGGCCTCTTGTAATCCCACACATCATTTAGTCCAGGAAGCAGCTGGAAGTTGGCTCTTCTTGGGTAGAACCTCCAGGATTGGTTCAGATCCATAGTTCTGAGCAACTCTGCTGCTTCCTTACCACGGAATCCACCTCCTCTCCCTGCCTTTCCCCCAGGACAGGGCTATGATCATTCTCCAGCCAAGAACAGTGGCAGCAACCAGCAGCCATCACTTTATTTCCCATGTGGCACACACAATATTCCTGAATGTCCAACAGATCCCACAGCATTCAGAGCATGCTGAATGCTGACCCCAAGGTGTCCTTCACAGCTGGTCCATCACAGTTATCTCCAATCACACCTGGAGGCGACAGGATCTGAGCCTGGGATGCACAAGCAGTTAAGTTCCAGCAGAGCTGACCCAACTCTACATCTTGTTCTCCCCAAACCTGAGACAGCCTTTGACCAAACAGCAATGCCAGCAGACCTGGAGAGTCCAACCCAGCCTTGGTGAACAGGACAAAATTAGCAAACCTGAGCCAAGCAGCAGGGAAACAGAGGTTGTGGGAGGTTGTGGAGGGGATTTCCTTCAGCAGCAAGGCTGTGAGATGTGGGAAATCACCACCACACAGCCCTCCAGCAGCTCCACCACCCGCTCAGGATCAGGACTGCCATCTGCCAGCATCAGCCCTGTGACTTGGTAACGGGATCACATCATTGCTCCTGCCTGCTTCTGGCACACGGGGCTGGAAGCATTTCTTTTCCCTTTTAAAATATGTTTTAAATACCTCAATTAGTGCATTTTGGGTTCCTTCCACATTGCCCCCAAGCAGTTCTTCTGTCAGGGGCTCTATCCTTCCACTGCTGATTATTAGTGGGGCATAGGGTTGTTATTTTTCCAGGCCAGGGGCGAAATTTGTATTTAATTTTTGCTCCAGATGGCACAGCACTCCAGATGCATCAGCTGGAGCATCGAACCTGTATGAATAAAGTAATAGAGCAAACAACATGATTTACTCAGGGGCCGTTTGACACGCTTAAGGTGCTTTGTGTACATCTGTCGTGCAAAAAAAAAAAAAAAGGCATTCGAATGAATTCAGCTGATGGTTTCGCTATTAAACCCAACACCTGAGGGAAATGAAACAGCAGAAAGAATCTAAAAAATAATGATGATAATAATATTAGAACTTATATTTTGCTTTCTGTAAAGTCAAGGATATATTTAAAAAAAAAGGCTGATTTCAGCAATCACTGCTGAGCACGGGCCTGGGTTTTGTTCACCTGGCTCTGTCCCTAAAGCTGCTGCTGGCAGTGGGTTTTGCAAACCAGGATCAGAGTCCTCCCAGGAGAAAGGCTGGTGATCCCAGATTTCAGTGTGGTGCCGAGAGCTTATGGCTCTGCTCACCCGAGGAGATGCGAGGAGGACACCAGAGGACAACCACGAGATGTTCCAGTTATGCTTCTGGCAAATTCACCCCGTTCCCAGAAAGCTGCTGCATCCCTCTGGCACAGCCTGCAGCCGGGATGTACTCCCTGCAAACTAAAGCACCCAAAATAACTCCAAATAGGAAAAAAAAAGAAAAAAAAAAGAGAGAGAGATTGAGTAGTCGGGTTTATCTGCCTGGGCACATGAATAGCCGCCGCGTAAAAACCAGCTGAGCCCGCAAACGCCTGGAAACAAAGGGATGGGGGAGGAGGTGTCTTTTTGTGCTTGGCTTTGCTCTGTTCAGAGCATCCTCAGGCTGTGAGAGCCCGTCCTGGCGGCACCCGAAACAAAGGAAAGCCGGGAGCTGTAGGCAGGAGCCAGCTGGGGAAAACCGGGACGAGGAGGAGGAGGAGGCGGAGGAGGAGGAGGAGGCACCCGCATCGCCCTCCCCGGCAGCTGCGGAGCCGGGCTCGCGTGTTGCCGAACACGTTATCCATGGCAGGAAACTCGAGATCAAAGACGAGGAGTGTGCCAGAGCAAGATGTCATCCAAGCCTCCTGCCAAAGGTGTGCAGGGGAAGGGGGAGGCGAGCCCCAGACACACACGCTGGCACATCCGACGGAGCCGGCGCCGCTCGTGGGGTGACCGAGACCCACGCGTGTTCTCCTCCGTGCGCCCCGGCGAGCACAAAGACAGGCTGAAGCGAACAAACACAAAATACCCCAAAACCCCAAACCGCAGGAGGTGCATTTTTACCCGTCGGTTTGCAGTCCCCAGGGTCCCACGCAGGTCCCCTGCCAAAGCGGCGGGCGAAGGGAGGGTACGGACGTGCCGGCACGGCAGGAACAGCAGCCCAGTGTAACTCCAAAAAAAGCAGCTTTTCCCATTTCTGGGTGGCATTTTTTTTTTCTTTTAAAGCAGAAGAAACCCGCAGCGTCCCGTCTCGGCCCCAGGAAAGCAAGGGGATGTGTCTGATTCCAAGCCAGCAGCTGCTGGGAACAGAGGTGCCCTGGGAACCCTGAGCCGAGCGTGGGGTGGGACCCCCAGGAGCTCCCCCTCACCGAGGGGTCCAGGCAGGATGGGGACATGTCCCCTGTCCCTTGGTGCTGCCCCAGCCCCCTCCTCCATCCCTCCGGGCTGATGCAGTCCCAGTCCATGGCTCCAGCCTCTGGGCTGTCCCCTCTGCCCCACAAGCGGGACCTTATGGCAGCCCTATAGTGCTGCCAGACACCCCAAAAGCAGAGCCCAGACCCTTGAGAGTGCCCCCTTAGGGGTCTGCACGGACGTGGGGGCTGCTCCATTGCCCTGTGGAGGTCCCTGCCCCGGAGGGGACTGTGCAGCAGAGAGAGACCCTGTCCCCCATGGGAGCTGCTGAGGAGGGGGTGGAGGGGGAGCCCTGTCCCATGGAACAGAGAGAGGATCCTGCCCCACAGAGGGCTGGAAAACAGACCCACAGAACAAGGCACAGGGAGAGGAGATGGAGCAGGGACCCGTCCCTACAGAACAAGGCACAGAGAGAGAGGGGATGGAGCAGGGATATGTCCCTACAGAACAAGGCACAGGGAGAGAGGGGATGGAGCAGGGATATGTCCCTACTGAACAAGGCACAGAGAGAGAGGGGATGGAGCAGGGACACGTCCCTACAGAACAAGGCACAGGGAGAGGAGATGGAGCAGGGACCCGTCCCTACAGAACAAGGCACAGGGAGAGACGGGATGGAGCAGGGATATGTCCCTACAGAACAAGGTACAGGGAGAGGGGATGGAGCAGGGACGCGTCCCTACAGAACAAGGCACAGGGAGAGAGGGGATGGAGCAGGGATATGTCCCTACTGAACAAGGCAGAGGGAGAGAGGGGATGGAGCAGGGACGCGTCCCTACAGAACAAGGCACAGGGAGAGAGGGGATGGAGCAGGGACGCGTCCCTACAGAACAAGGCACAGGGAGAGAGGGGATGGAGCAGGGACCCGTCCCTACAGAATAAGGCACAGAGAGAGGGGATGGAGCAGGGATATGTCCCTACAGAACAAGGCACAGGGAGAGGGGATGGAGCAGGGACACGTCCCTACAGAACAAGGCACAGAGAGAGAGGGGATGGAGCAGGGACGCGTCCCTACAGAACAAGGCACAGGGAGAGGGGATGGAGCAGGGATATGTCCCTACAGAACAAGGCACAGGGAGAGGGGATGGAGCAGGGACACGTCCCTACAGAACAAGGCACAGGGAGAGGGGATGGAGCAGGGACCCGTCCCTACAGAACAAGGCACAGGGAGAGGAGATGGAGCAGGGACCCGTCCCTACTGAACAAGGCAGAGGGAGAGGGGATGGAGCAGGGACCCGTCCCTACAGAACAAGGCACAGGGAGAGGAGATGGAGCAGGGACCCGTCCCTACAGAACAAGGCGCACAAGGAGGCTCCTGCCCAAAGAGCAGCTGCAGGACGGACCCTGCCCCACAGACGGGCGCAGAGCGGGGATGGAGGGGGTCCCTTCCCCGCGGAAGAAGGCACAGGGAGCGGCCCCGTTGCCCGCCCTCACTCACCCGCCGCCGCGCCGTCCCGCCGGGCTCGCGCCGCCCGCACCGCCCGGCCCGGGCAGGACCCGGATGGAGCCGCCCCGCCCCGGAGCCGGGCACGGCTTCGCCGCGCGCACCGCGCATGCGCCGCGCGCGAACCGCGGGCCTGGGGCGGGGCGCGGGGGGCGGGAGGGGACGGGGGTGACGCGGGGACGGGATGGGACACCCGGGAACAGGGAAAAGCAGGTGGCGAGGAATGACCGAAACGGGATGGGACAGAGGGAGGTGACGGGGAGAGGTCTGATAACACATAATGGGGCGTGACGCCGGTGACAGGGGGTGGCAGCGAAAGGAGGTGACGAGCGGTGGCACGGGGATGGGATGGGACAGACAGAGGTGGCGGAGGGTCGAGGGGGGCAGGGGGTGACTGTGGAGGCATAAGGAGACATTGGGGACCGGCAGTGACACTGGGCAGAGGGTGGCACTGGAGACGGGGATGCTGTAGTGAGGACTTAAAGTGACAGGGTGGCAGGGGTGATACTGGGGACAGGGTGGCACTGGGAAAAGGGGGCGGTGTAGCGGGGGGCTGTGGAGACAGGAGATGACTTTGGGGACACGAAGTGGCAGTGGGACAGGACGGGGTGGAAGCTGGTGCAGGAGACAGGGCCTGGCAGGAGGGACGAGGGCAGATGACAGGGGTTGGTGGCACTGGGGACATGGTGGCAGGAGGGGTGACGCAGAGGGGACAGGAGGTGGCACCGGCGGTGGTGTGCGGGCGGCCACTGTCCCACTCTGCTCATGGCTGCCCGCACCCCTCCAGTTGTCCCCACCCCTGTCCCTTTGCCGTGGACACGACATCACTTGTGGGGGAAATGACATCACCCGGGAGCTGGGATGTCACCCAGAGCCAGCGTCACGCGCTGGCCCGAGGATGTTCCAGACGTGCAAGGGAAGCTGATCCTCTTTCCCCCCTTCCTCCCCTCTCCAGGCTGCACGGAGGGACCTGCGACAGCAGGGACACCGGGATGAGCATCCCGGGTGCTGTGACAGAACTGGGATGCTCTGACGCACATCCCGGGCGTTGTGACAGCAGGGACACCGGGATGAGCATCCCTGTGACAGCAGGGACAACGGGATGAGCATCCCTGTGACTGCAGGGATACTGGGATGAACATCCCTGTGACTGCAGGGACACCGGGATGAGCATCCCTGTGACTGCAGGGACACCGGGTTGAGCATCCCTGTGACAGCAGGGACACCGGGATGAGCATCCCGGGTGCTGTGACAGCAGGGACACCGGGATGAGCATCCCTGTGACAGCAGGGACACCGGGATGAGCATCCCGGGTGCTGTGACTGCAGGGACACCGGGATGAGCATCCCTGTGACAGCAGGGACACCGGGATGAGCATCCCTGTGACAGCAGGGACACCGGGATGAACATCCCAGGTACTGTGACTGCAGGGACACCGGGATGAGCATCCCAGGTACTGTGACTGCAGGGACACCGGGATGAGCATCCCGGGCACTGTGACAGCAGGGACACCGGGATGAACATCCCTGTGACTGCAAGGACACTGGGATGAACATCCTGGGCGCTGTGACTGCAGGGACACCGGGATGAGCATCCCAGCGCTGTGGCAGCACGAACGCTGGAATGCGCATCCCGTGCTCCCGGCGCTGCCGTGGGAGGATTCGGCGGCCCTGACCTCGGGATTCCTGAGCGATGAGGCAGGAAGCGACCCGCTGGATGTTTTCACTTGGGTGAAGCCTGATTCCCGCGGTGGGAATCCCCGCTCGGCATGGGAGGGATTCGCCTGGGCATGCTAGAGCTGGGAGTCCTGGTGTTGGGAAGAGACTGCGGAGCCCCGCGGGGACCCGGGACGGATTTGGGAAGCAAATGCGCTCGGAAATCGAGTTCTGCCGTTCCTCCCACACGGCTGGCCCTGGGCACTCTGGAGCTGCAGCTGGAGGGGAGGGAGTGCTGCGAGCCTCGTCCTTGGCACGGAGTCATGGAATTGTTTGGGTGGGAAGGACCTTGGAGCTCATCTTGTTCCAACTCCCCTATCACGGTCAGGGACAGCTTCCACTAGATCAACTTGTTCCTAACCTGGCCTTGGGCACTTCCAGGGATCCAGGGGCAGCTACAGCTTTTCTGGGCAACCTGTGCCAGGGCCTCAGCACCCTCACAAGGAAGAATTTCTTCCTAATATCGATCTAACCCTGCCCTCCGTCATTGTGAAACCATTCCCCTTCTTCCTGGTGAGAAAAGTGCTGGCTCTTGTCCCCAGTCCCTCTCCAGCTCTCCTGGAGCCCCTTTAAGCCCTGCAAAGGGCTCTGAGCTCTCCCTGGAGCTTTTTCCTCTCCAGGTGAGCATCCCCAGCTCTCCCAGCCTGGCTCCAGAGCAGAGGGGCTCCAGCCTTTGGAGCAGCTCTGTGGCCTCCTCTGGACTGGCTCCAGCAGCTCCAGCTCCTTCCCAAGCTGGGAATCCCAGGGCTGGAGGCAGCTCTGCAGGTGGGGTCTCACCTGAGCAGCGCAGAGGAGCAAAATCTCACCCCCTCCCCTGCTGCCCATGCTGGGGGATGAGCCCAGAGCTTTCTGAGCTGTCAGCACACACAGCTGGGGCATGTCCAGCCTCTTTCCCTGGAAGAGAGAAAATTAAAAACACCCCAAAATGGCCCCACAGCCCTCTGAACATGGGCAAGGCAGGGTGTCTGTTGTGACTGTGCTGGCACAGGGCTCCTGGACCTCCTCATGCCCTGGACCTACTGCCAGTTACAGAGAGCAGCTCCTGTGGTGCAGCACCCTCCCTGCCTCAGTTTCCCTTTGGGAAGCACTGCTGTCTGCATGGGGACATGGCCAAGGAAGACCCCCTCAGTGTAAGGGGAAGGCTGGATGGGCAGAGTCCTTCCTACCTGCGTGCTGGCAGGGGGAGGATGCGGGATGGGACACCCAAACTCAGCTAACTGGGGGTGTGGGGATGCACCTGATTCCCTCCCTGGCTGCAGAGGGAACCACACTGCTCGCTTTCTCTCTGCTCCTCATGTTCCTGCTACCAACACCTTGCTGTACATATGAGAAAATCCCGTTTTTCCTACTCGATGAGTGAAGGAGCTCAGGATCCAGCCCGGCTGCATGCCTGGACCTCACAGAGATGGGGTGATAAGGGAGGGTGGGTCTGTCCCATGGGAAGGTGGAAGGTGTCTCCTTTCTCCTCTCATTCCTCCCTGGCAGTGCTGGACTGTGATCTGTTGTCATCCCAATTCAAATGGGGTGACAAGTGCAGGGATGGGACTGAAGTGTCCCTGGAAAGTAGGTGGAGGCTGGAGTGGTGGCAGCATCCCTGTCACTGCCTCCCACAGCCTGTCAGGATCTCCTGCTTCTCTGAAATCTTCTCCTCTGAAAGGATGGTCAAGCCCTGAGAGGTCCCCAGGGCAGTTTGGAGTCCCCATCCCTGCAGGGATTTAAAAGCTGTGTGGATGTGGCACTTGGGGATGTGGGTCAGTGGTGGGATTGGCAGTGATGATCTTAGAGGGCTTTTCTGATCTTAATAATTCCATGATTCTCTGATCTACCCCCACATCTTTTCTTTTGTGGTGAAGGGAACTTTCAGCATCACCAGCCTGGCCAAGCCCATCATAGAGGTGCTGTGGATGGTGGGCAGAGGAAGGGTGGGGTTCCTGCAGATCATCCCCTTCCTTGCTCCCATGGCATAGCACTGCCAGGTCCTGGACAGTCCCTCACTGGAAAAATACCCACTTCACCCTTCAGTTTTCTCACTAGTCTGTTTTTTTCCCTTCTTCATCCATCCTGACTGCTGTCCACATTGCTTGCCTGCCCTTCTCCCCTCCTTTCCCTTGAGCTCTCTGTGGTGGCCGTGCCAGCTGATCCGAGAGGGACCTGTCCCCTCTCAGCCGAGGTCACTTTGCTGGTTAATGGTTGGGCTGGATGACCTTAGGGCGCTTTCCCAACATGAATGATTTTATGATTCTATAAATATCAGCGTGTGCCCATCCCATCCGTGCCCCTGACGGGGATGTGGGGAGCCTCCCTCGCTCCCTCCCCGCTGCTCTGGCTTTGCTCAGCCCCTATCGCCACGCTCAGGGTGCAGCCCTGCTTTCTCACACCTCTTCTCCACCCCTTCCAGGCTGCTTCTAGCCCAATGCTGAGCAGGGTGGAGTGGCACAGACTCTTCCTCTTCCTCATAACAGCAATTACCCAGGAGCTTTGATTAATTAATGGCTTTGTGAGTCATTAATGCTTTGGCAGGGCTTGCCCGGGGCTGACCCACCTCCCAGCTCCCTCCTTGGCCTTTGCATCCACCCAGGGCGATCCCGCCCCGAGGATCATGCCCCGCTGAGCAAGTGGAGCAGGTGTTGCTCCTGGGTGGCAACCAAAACCCTGCAGCTCTTCCTCTTCCTCAAGCTCCGAGGGGCTTGGCTGCAGCACAGGATCCTGCCAGCCCCAATAGGAAAGGGGAATTCAGGCAGTCACCGATTGCACCCAAGCTGGGAAGTAAATTGGGGTGGAGCCTGCTTGCAGGTGCTTGGAGATGAAATAGCACAACCTGTATCCGTGTGGGTCCATCCTCTTCCTCCTGCTCCTGCCCCAAAAATGGGCCAGGGGAAAACAACCAGCCCTGAACATCATCAGGCAATGCTGAAAGCTTCATTCAGGGGACTCAGAGCCACAGGCTGGGACTGATCCAGCTGGGAATGCCCCTGGCAGTTTGGGGTGTTCGGCACAGCCTGGAGCTGGGCTCAGCACAGTCAGGATGGAGATGAGGATTTTCCTACCACTGAGGTCAGGAAAATTTTTCAGTTGCCTTCTTCTGGAGCAGGGAGCATTTGCTGGAGGATGCAGGTGGTTCCTGAGAGGGGAGGAAGCAGTCGGAAATTCCCATCAGGCAGCCAGAATTTTCCTCCCCCATTAACACCACTTGGCTCTGCCTGCAGCCTCCTGCTCTGGGAAAAAAAACCCTCATTGAGGCTGAGTGCCCTTGTCCTGGCAGGAGCCAGCACTGGCACAAGGAAGAGCAGAGGATGGGTGGCAAATGGAAAAGTGGGCTCAGGTGGGAGCAGCCCCAACGCTGGGAAGATTGCAGAGGGTAGAGGGCAGGATTGCTCTCACCCTCAATGATGTGTGGAGTGTGGAGGAATGATAAAGGAGGAGTGTCTTAAAATACCTATTCATAGTAGATGAGGAAGTTTCCTAATGGGAAGTCAAACCAGTTTGTTGGAGACACCGTGTCCATCGGCTGTGTGCACGGGAATGGGATGTCCCACTGCATCCATGCTGCCAAATCCATGTCCCTGGCGCATTAGAATGTCACTTAGAATGTCATTAGAATGTCACTTCAGGGACCAAACTAGAGCCAAGACTGAGGGAGGGTAACCAGATTCCCCCTTACCCCTTAGGGGTGCACCAACACCTCATCCCACCCGTCAGCGACACGGGCAGGGAGCGAAACCAGCTGGGTCCTTGGGTTCAGCAAAATCCACCAGAAATGGACAACATGGACAAGGAACATGGCATGGGAGCTCCTCCTGGCTCAGAGCCACAGCCCAGCTCTGCTGGTATCCATCCCCTGGCTGGGACTGGGGGGAGCTGCTCCTCAGGAATGCGAGGCCAGGGCCAAGCCAGGGGAATGCTTTCCACTTTATATTCTCTCAGTTTCCGGCAATTTGCTGCTTCGGGGCTTCCTAAGCCAGAGGTTGTATCCGTGTCTTTCTGCTTTGCAGCACTTGATGGGCTTGTGGAGAGGGGGTGATCACATGTGTGGTGTTTCCTTGGGAAAAAAAGAGTTCAAAAGGATCAGCAGGCATGGGAATAGGCACTTTCAGGGCAGCTGTGGTGCACCTCAGGGTTGATTCATGTTTTAAATATAATAAATCATGTGGGTAGAGCAATGTAAAAGCCCCCTCCTCTTCCTCTCTGGTGGGTGTAGTGTGGAGGGCTGAGCAGGATTCAGCCCTGGGGCCAGAGGGTTTCCACATGAGGCTGCAATACAAAACATCTGGAGAACATCAGCCATAAAGAGACAGGAATGCTCCGAACTGGGAAGGGTTCCAAGCTGTCCCTTGCAGGCTCAGACAGTCACACACACACACACACACACACTCTCACTGTCTCGTCCCAGAGCTCTGCCAGCCCTTGGGTTTGGTTTTTGCTAGGAACACGCTGTCCAGGAGCACTTGGAGTTTGCAGTGGGATCCATCCCAGGCACATTTCTGGGGTGTGCTTGGGCACGAGACTGTGCAGGAGCTGGAGCTGACAGCTCCAGTGATCTGCCGCTGGCATCCTCCCAAGACTCAGCAGTTTCAGAGATTTTACTCCCCTCTGGGCAGCTGTGTTGGGGATACAAGGCCATTCCCACCTCACCAGGAGCAGCCACTTCCTTCTAACACATGGATTTAGTTGTAGGGTGCAGTGATAGACAAAAAAAAAAAAGGGTTTGAGGATAATTTTCTTTTTGGATTTTTTTTTTCTTTCAGAAATAGGGTCTAGGAAACAAAGCAGGAGGAGGGGAGCAAGAGAATCCAGACCAACTTTATTGAACAGTGTCCCTTCGTTAGACTTCTTCCACAAATTGCTTTTTTTTGGAACCACACTTGATAAGCCAGGATTGATTTAAGATTAGTCTGGGAAAATGTTGCAGGAACATACACAGGGCTCCTGGATAAGGCCAGGGACAGCATTTAAATCAGGAAAATTTCCCAGGAGGTGAAAATTGGAGGAAATAGGTTGTCTCTAAGGTCCCTTCCATCCCAAACCATTCCATGATTCCCTGAATCTGTAATTTGGGAGGATTGAGAGGGGAGCTCATGGGAGGGGCGATATCTGGGTATAAAGAGCCACCATCCATCAAATGAGATGACCAGGAATCTGATGGCTGAATGCTTTTGGAGCTGAGGACATTGAATCTGGGGCCCATCACACCCTCCTGCCTCGTAGGAAGAGTGGATCCTGCATGATGGCAAATGCTTGTGCATTAATTAGATAGAATAACTTCTATCTAGGATAAATAGATAATACCACAAAAACAGCCTAATGAAAAATAAATCCTCTGGAGCCTCTGCCAGAAATCTCATCTCCAGCCCCGTTCTCCTGGCTACCACTTGGCACAAGCCAGAGGGGCTGATTAACCTCTCTCTTGCACATCTGAAAATCCACGGAAGTGGTCACCAAACACTTGTGCATTGAGGAGAGCAGACATCGAGGCAACTCTTCTGACGTTGTCTTTAACTTGGGAGAGAGGAAAGTCCCCACCCTTTGCACCGAATGTGGATTTACCTCCTGCAAGCACAGGCAGAGCCTCGACTCCTGATAGCATCTCCAGGGATGTAAACACAGGGAGCTGGCCAAGCCTTTCTGTGGAGCCGGCCCAACCTGGTTGGGAGAGCGAGGAGAAGGAAATGCTGAGTGCATCAGCAGTTACCCGAAAGGTGGGTGGCTTCTCTAAGCCTTCCTCCAAAGCTTTGTTGTTTATTTTGGCCAAGGTCTTGGCCCTTCATGGAGCTCTTATGCCTTGTGGTTTCACAAGCTCACCGAGTCAGCGGATCCTGCCCATGGGTCATTTCTAAGAGGTTATTTCTTTTCCTCTGTGTCCATACTGAGCCACCAAAAACCTGGAAAACGCAGCGCTGTGCTGGCAGCAGGATGATGAGATGCTCACCCCACCACCTGGGTCTGTCTTTATCCCCCAAATGAGGGTTTGCAGCTCCCCACACCACCACCACCCTCTGGCACACAAGTGAGGTGAGAAGGCACTTCCCATGTGCAGGCAACAGCTAAGGTGCTCCTGCAAAGCTGCCCTGGCCCTGGGAGCCACGGAGAGGAGCAGGTGGTTTTTTGGGAAGTTGGCATCAGTGTCACTCAGATATTTTTGAGGCTGAGCAGGTGGGAAGTGGCGCTGGATTTGCAATATGAGCCTGGGCAGAGTAACCCAGATGTCACCCCTGTGACATCCCATCGCTGTGGGAAGCGATCCCAAGCCTGGAATGGAAGGAGGTTGGCTCCTTATTGGACTTAAAGCAGGCAGAGGAGGCAGCGGGTGAGGAGGGAAGGGTGGGATCCTCTGCTGGAGCTGTAATCAAGGCAGTTGTACAAGGAGAGAGTGGATGAGGAGATTGGTGTCTGAGATGAGCTGGGCAATAAAGTGAGGGAAGATGCAAGATCCCACCTGCACCCCAAAATCCTCCAGTGCTTGCAGAGGAACAATGGCTGGGAGCCCTCTGGCCCAGCTGCGTCCCCGTGCCTCAGTTTCCCCCAGGTGTAACATATGGATTAAAACCCTTGAGGGGGGTTTCCTTGCTCTTGAGTGGGCTTGGGGCTCCATAAACAGAATGATGCTTATGGTGTTTTCTCCATTTTGCTATGAAATCCTCCTCAAACATCTCTCCATCAGGAGAAATCCCAGCCCAGAAGCTCCTTCCCAAAATGGAAGCTGTGCTAGGAAAAGGCTTCACCTCTTCTCCCACCCTGACAGGAGAGCAGCACGTGGCAGATCTCACAGGGCAGGTGTGGCATCAGCTCTCTCCCCATAAATCCTTTCTGTGTTTACTCTCTGGATAAACAGGGAACAACCAGGGCTCAGCAATTGGAGTCCTTCCTTGGCACAGGGAAAGCCAGCTCCTCACGTGTGCACACCCATGAGCCTGCCACAGGCTCACTGGGAGGTGATGCTCCACCACATCTCCTCTTCCTGGGCAGTGCTTGGAGCTGTCCAGATAAGCTGCTGCCTTTGTGAGGCTTGATCCTGCCCCAGGAGTGTTTGTTCCTGGGCCTCATGACATCCTGTAAGTGAACTAATCCTCTTTCGATAGCTGGGGAAACTGAGGCACAGCCCACTGGGGTGACCTGTTCTCCCTGGGGCTATCTGCTTTTGCCATGTGGTCCTTCTGAGGGCACTGGGTGATGCTTTTTCACATTGCCCTTGGGAACAATGTGGGAGACATCAGCAGTTCCCATGGGAAATGTGTGGGACACCATCACATGGAGGGGAGAGAGCAGGAAGCTCTGGAAAACATTGCAGCTCCCCAAAAATCTGGATAACTCAAGGGCAGAGCCTTGGCTTGAGCTGAAGAGGATTACTACCTCTGCAGAGCAGACCTGCATTCAACACAACGTTGTCCCAAGGCCTTGGGAGTGGCCTTGACCCAGAAAACTTGGGATGTGTCCCTAAAATTTTGGGGCTGGTGTTGGACAGTGGCGCTGGGTGACCTCGCTCAGTTGTTGGCCAAAGCCCACCCTGAGCATGGCTGCAGAAGATGCTCTTTGCCAGCTGTCCCAGGCAGAGCCAGGAGAGCTCATTATGCCCCAAAACCAGCAGCTTTTCCATGTGGCAGCAGGAATTCTTGAGCATCCCTGGGGTTATTTATGATCTGCAGAGAAGGCTGGTCCAGGGAGGAGGCTCCTGACTCCATTCATGTATCCCATGCCTTGTTTTGTGCACGGGTGAGGAGCACTCGACCTGGGCTGTGCTTCATCTTCCTCTGGCTGGATGCCTTTCCCATAAAACAGGGGCACACTCCAGCCAGCTGGCAAGCTGGTAGGGACCTTTGACTCAGCTGGACTTGGCTCCAGCTCTGAGGCTTCAGCCCAGTCCCTCGTGAAAACCGACCCTTGGCGCTGGAGGAATTTGCTGGATGGACCTCAGGTCCTGCAGTGCCTTTTTATAACTCTCTTTGGGTGGGGAAAGCTGAGCTTTCCACATGGAAATTCCCACTGGAGAGAAAAGGGGTCCAAATGCTCATCTGGGTGGTCCATGGGAGGGGACATCAAGGCACAGGTGGGATGGATGGCCCAGGGGACATCAAGCTGGGGACATCAAGCTGGGGACCCCTCTGAAGGCACCACAGGGTGGGAGACCAGTGCTTCTGCTTCCACCTTCCCATGGGAGGAACAACCTCTTCTCCAGGGCCATCCCTCCCACCTGTGCCCATGTCGGGATGGAGGCATGGCAGCAAGGAGGGAGCAGGGAGCTGGAATTTGGTGGATCTATTTCCATCCCTGCCCTCGATGCGGCGCGGAACCCTCGTGTTACACAACTGCTTGGAATCAAAACACTGACGTCAGAGACTTTAATTAGCAGCAAAAAAGTATTTCAGGGAGGTTGTGGAAGGATTCTGTGCCAGCAGATTCCCCTCCTCAGGATTGGGATACATCTTGGCATGGGAGAAGTGTCTCCAGCCCCAAAAAGCAGCCAATGATTCACGGAGATGGTCCCCAACATGTGTGGAGCACCCAAGGAGATTTATTCAATTTTTTCCCAACCTCTGAGGTTTGTCTTGGTGTTTCCCAGAGCCAACAGTGGGTCTGTGCATTTTGTGGATAGCACCAAGCTGGGAAGCAGGGTGGCCGTTCAGCAGGGTGAGGAGGATGAGGCCCACGGGGCCCTGCTGAAGTTCAGCAGAGGCTGATGTCACACCCTGGGACGGGCTGGACACCTGCAGAGAGGATCACTGCGAGACCAAGCCTGGAGACCATGTTCCATTTTGGGCTCTTCAGTCCGAGAGAGTCCTTGGTGTGCTGGGGCCAGCCCAGCAGATCCACCAGGAAGGGTGGGATGCACTTTGGAATCTTTGTGGGAGGGAATGGGAAAGCCACGGGTGACCTGTGAGAAGATGTCACCATCGCTGCCAGTATTCCCTCTGAGGAGACACGAGCAAATCCAGTCTATTTGCGCACTGAGACTCATTTGCATATTGAGATAATGAATTCTTCCTGATGTCCTGGTTGCTTTGCTCAAACCCATGAAGAAATGGAGGTTTTCTTCTCTGCTTGGAGCAAAACACTCGCCCCACTGGGCAGAATTCAGCCCCAGGGAAGCAGGGATGTGGATTCCCAGTGGATTGTTGAGGACCTTGGACATTCATGAATGTGGCAGCCTCAAGTCTCACCACACTCATATCCATGATCTTATTTTGATACAGCTAATGATGTTTTATTCCCCAATGAGCTCTAGTTCAAAGCTCATCTCATTCTGCAGCTCAGCTTGGTTGTTACACTTCCTCAGGAGAGGGAATATTCCTTCAAGCTGTGGCTCAGACAGGATATTTTGGGCATAATTTGGCTCCTACTTGTCATTCATTATTTCCAGATATTTGCCTTGAAAATCCTCTCAAAGGTGTCCTGGGAGAATGCTGCTGGGCTGCCTCCATCTCCTTGGCTCATCAGGCTTTGCTTTTTGGTGGAAATCATGATCCCATGAAGAGCCCAGAGGTCAGAACATCTGATGGTGGATGCAGGAAAAACAAGGAGGTGGCAGGAACACCCTGATAACAGGGCTCTGATCATCTTGTGGTCACAGAAACTGGAGAGGAGACGCAGTGAGGTCTGGAAATACACTGGGTAACTCATCAGAACACACCCAGCTGTGTCCCAAGGGGACCAGGAAGCACTGATCCCCTCTAAAATCCCAATTTCCCCTCTCCAAAGAGCCTACCTTTGCTTGGGATGCGAAGCAGAGCTGAGGGCTCTGAACTTCCAGCTTGACATTTGGACTGGAGTGAGTCGGGGTGGAAATTTCTGGGGCTCTGGAAGTGATGGGATCTGCGTGCTGTCGGTTTCCAAAGCAGGATTTGGTGATTCCCAGCGTGGCCTGGGACACTGCCATCCTCTAGTGGCTGTATCCAGGAGCACAGGAGTGCTGGAGTGGAGACATCTCCGGAGCCACGAGCACCAGGCAGGACACGGGGCTCTTCCCTGGGGGGCTGGAGTGTGGGGTGGGCACGACTTTCATGGATGTTCCCATTTCTTCCAGCCCCAAAAAAGAGTAGGGGCAGCTTTTCTTGCTGGAAAAGGGCTTGGTGTCCACTCCCAGTGAGCTTTGTAAACTTGTATTTTTTTTGTCAGTGACACAAAGCTCCTCCATGGGCTTCGTGTCTTGGGTTTGCCCTCCAAGGATGGGAGGATTTGGGGGGCCTGCTAGCTCCTCTCATCCAGATAAATTCCTTGGGAACGTCTGGAATGAAGAGTTCTGTTAGGTGTGAATGCAAAATCCCATCTTTGGGAAATTTTTGTAGGTTGTGGTCTTGGCATCTTTGCCTTTTACTTCAGCCCCATCTTCAAAGTGTTCTAGAGCTGAAACTACTGCAGCTGTGTGGATGTTGTGTAGTGTTGGGGAGGACAGGAAAGACCCTTTTTTCCTCTTCAGTGAGGGATATAAGACCAGGAAGAGGTCCCAGGATGGTTTGTGTGGGAGGTGAGGAGGTAAAAGTGGTGATTCCAAATCATAGGATACCCTGAGCTGGACAGGACCCACAAGGATCATTGAGTCCAACTCCTGGCCCTGCATGGGGCAATGCCAAAAATCCCACCTGTGCCTGGGAGCATTCCAAATTGTTCTTGAGCTCTGGCAGCCTTGGGGCTGTGCCCATTCCCTGGGGAAGCCTCTCTGGAAGGTCATGGCTTGGGTGGCTGCTGGGGTTCAGCAGAGGACAGCAGCAACTCAGTGCAGGGATGGGAGGGAGAGTGGCAGGAGGAAGGGGACAGAAGAGAGATAACCACAGAAGGGAGCTCTAAAGCAAATTTAGATATATATATTTATATATTTTAATGTATTTAATATATTTTTATATGTATATATAATTTTATCATGTTATATCTTGAAATATTTATATATATTTATCTATGTATTTATATATATTTATAGATATATTTATAGATATAATTATTTATATATATTTAAAACAGGACCTGAAATGGGGCCCTGAGCCAAATCTCAGAACCCTGGTGAGGACATGAACATCATAAGGCCTGTGATGAGGCTGGCACAGGATATTTGCTGTGAATCCTGAGAGTCTTTTCCCTGCCTTTCTCTCCCAGCCACGGTCCCTTGTCCCAGCAGGATTTCCTGCTGTGATGGACACAGCTGTCCCTGCTACAATTGACCTCCCCTCTGTTCACCCACTGATGGAAAGGGGGTACAGCAGCTGGGGGAGGAAGGGATGGGGATTGACCACAGAATTCCAGCATGGTTTGAGTTGGAAGGGATTTTTTGGATAACCAGGTCTCCACACCCCTGCCATGGGCAGGGTCACCTTCCACTAGACCAGGTTGCTCCAAGCCCCATCCAACCTGGTCTTGAAGGGAATGTTGTCAAATATCCTTTTGGATCCTTATTCTACTTCTGTGTCATTCCCCTGTCCAAGAGTACAAAGGTTTGAAATCTCACTCAATTCTTGAAGTTTGGTGCAAACTTGAGATACAGCTTAAAAATGTGGTGGAAATCCATTTCTTTGCACAATAAACGGTATTTTTTTAACATTGCATCTTGCTCAACATGATCCTGGTTCATGAAAGGAGAGCTTAGGGGCTGAAGTAATAACATAAATTATTAAATTAATTAAGAAATTATCATAGCAACTAATTCAGAACTATATGCCAGTCACTCAGATGATGTGAGCTGTTATTTGGGATCCCTGGTGCTTTTTCTTACCACCCTGACTGGTGTGAGTGTCTACAGAAATACTGCAGGAAAGGATCTTCATGCAACAAAAATGCCTGGTCCCTTCAGCTGCACAGAGGAGCCTGAATGGTTCAAAAGGAAGAAAACAGAAAAAAAAAAATCCCAGAAGAGATAGTTCAACATGCCAAAAATTCCTGAGTCAGTGTTCCAGAGGCCTGAACGTGCTGGCCTGTCCGTGCTGCTGGTCCCAAATGAGATGTGAATATTCTTGGCCAAAGCAGGGTTTCAGGTTGCTCACAGCTTTTGCTGCCTCTGCAATTCCGACTGTTCTGTGGTTTCGATGGAAATCTGCTTCCCTCCAGCTGCCTGCCTTTGGATTGCATCTCCAGCTGCATTTCCCGGGGCCCTGAGCAGGAGCAGAGCTCTGCAGTGATGCTCTCACGTGTGTTCAGTGGCTGAGCTGGCTGGAAACCCCAGGTCAGCCTGTGGCATTTGGGATGTGCATCCTGGTGAGGCTTTTCCTGGTCTTACTGGGGTTTATGGTCATGATCCTGCTTTTCACAGAGTTAAGAGGGCTGCTTTGTTAATGTGAGGCAAGCTCCCAGGCAGAGCTTTGTTTGTGGGATTAATTTGGGTGTGCTGTACCCTTGCTGTGTCCCAAAACATCCCTCTTATTTCAGGAGGAGACCTGTTTTCTGCTGAGGATGACACTTTCCATGCTCCAAGGGCACATGTGATTTCCCTGTGGTTCTGTTCACGGCTCAGAGAGAGCATCACCTCTGGGAATCCTGGTGCCCCAGGAACTGCTGATGGCCTGGAGAACACCAAAGGCTCCTGCAGATACCAGAAAACTCTGAAACTGATTAGTTTGCATCTCTATCCCTCCTCCCAGTGAGAGGACAATTGATGGCACTGTGATGCCCACAGAGAAGGGGCTGAGAGGACCTTCTCTGACTGAGGTTGTGCTTGTAGGACTTTATCTGGAGCTTATGAAGGGGATCATGCCCTCTGTCTGAGTGGAAAGTGGGCTCCTCTGCTTTTTTCTTTTCCCATTTTAATCGTTCCATCCATCCATCCATCCATCCATCCATCCATCCATCCATCCATCCATCCATCCATCCATCCATCCCTCCCTCCCTCCCTCCCTCCTTTCTGGTGCCCCAGGGCAACTCTATTTCAGTGGCTGGTGAGGCGCTGCCTGTCTAAAGGGAGAGCTGGGATCTATCATTAACACACTCCTACTTTTTCTAAGTCTTTGCCTTTAATTACTGATAACTCTGCCAGACTCCCCTCTTTTTCCCCCCAGGCTGGCTGGCTGCCTCCAGGCTGAAGTGGTTTTGGAAAATTTCAGCTAAAATAGTTCAGCATTTTGCAAGAATTAGATTAGGAGGGAAAAAAAAAAAAAAAACCAAAAAAAAAAAAAGAAAAACCAACCAACTGTTTTGCTCCAGTTGGGTGGGATTTTTTCTGCAGCCGTTTCATCCCTGGTGTGCATCCAAAGGGGGTCCTGAAAGCCTGGGCAGGGAAAATCCTTGAATTCACTGAAGCAGCTGAGCCTGCCAGGGATTGGACTGTCCTTGAGCAGATCCTGTCCTTGTCTGGCAGCCTCTGCTGGCCATGAGCCTGCTGTGACTGCTCCTGGTAGAGCAAGAACTGCTCCAGCAGGGAAAAGGGAGAAAGGGCTGTTGGAGCCCTTGGAGCTCTTTACATCTTCCTGAAATCCCTCAGCAGTCCCAGAGAAGTTTGTATCGCGTGCATTCCTTGGACCCAGCTCTTCCTCCCTCCCTAAAGATGGATTCAGCTGAGGCCAAATTGTTCTGGGGAGGTGCCGTGGGGCACCTTGTGGAGCTGGGAGATTTAGCAGAGGACTTTCAAGGTGCTGAAGCTCCTCTGGAACAGCAGGTGGGATATCCCAGTCCAACACACAATTCAGCCCAGCCCTGGTGTCCTAACCCATGTCCTGCAGGGGTAGCATGGCACTGTAACACAGTGCCAGGATCAGTGCAGAGTCTGTGACCCTCACTGGAGCCTTGGGGCCTTCATTTTGTCTCCTTTTTTACATCTTGTTCCTCCTGCAAAGGGGGTGTTGATGGATGAGAAGCTGGACATGCCCCAGCCACGTGCACTCAGCCCAAAGCCCTCCGTGTCCTCATCCCCAGTGTGGGCAGCAGGGGAGGGGGATTCTGCAGGTGAGACCCCACCTGCAGAGCTGCTCCAGCCCTGGCGCCAACAGCAGGAGGACGTGGAGCTGCTGGAGAGAGCCCAAAGGAGGCCATGGAGATGCTCCAAGGGCTGGAGCCAGGCTGGGAGAGCTGGGGGTGCTCACCTGGAGAAGGGAAGGCTCCAGGGGGGAGTTCAGAGCCTTTTCCAGGGCCTAAAGGGGCTCCAGGAGAGCTGGAGAGGGGCTGGGGACAAGGGATGGAGGGGCAGGACACAGGGAATGGCTCCCACTGCCAGAGGGCAGTGATGGATGGGATATTTAGAGGAAATTCTTTCCTGTGTGAGGGGTTAGGCCCTGGTACAGGGTGCCCAGAGGAGCTGTGGCTGCCCCTGGATCCCTGGAAGTGCCCAAGGCCAGGCTGGACAAGGCTTGGAGCCACCTGGGACAGTGGAAGATATCCCTGAACATGACAGGGGATTGGAACAAGATGGACTTTAAAGATCCTTCCAACCCAAACCATTCTGTGATTGTCTGACTCCACCACAGTCCTGTCCTTGCAGGGGCTCTGGAGGACAAAGGAAAGGCTGGGACACACTGTCCACCCCTCCTAGGACATCTCTGTGGCACTTCTGGGTTGTCCCAGGTGTCTGTCCCTGCACCCTCCATCACGAGGGGCTCGTGCTCTGCAGGGCGTGCAGGCAGCTGTGCAAACAACCCCATCTGGCCCTCGGCTTACACCAAAAATCAAAGGGAGTTTTGAGGCTGAGTCAAACCAAGTAAATAAACAGAAGAACCCCCTCCACTGAAAACACAGACTGGGAAAAAAAAATGAAATCTGACCCAAACCAAAAGAGTTATTTTGCTTTTGTTTCTAGCCCTAGCCCTGTTTTGATTTAGTACTGCTGGTGTGAATAAGCTGTGGCAGATGTTGTCATTTTTTCATCTGTTGTGTATTTTTTCTTCTTTTATTTTCATCTGTCTAGAGGGATTTGCCAAATTCATGAGTTCTTCTGGCCACTTAAATCCACTTTTTTTCTCAGTGGAAAAGGCAGAATGAGCCAGACCCTGTTAGATGAAGGTGCAGTGGCTCACGCAGGACCCTGGTGCAGGCACAGTCTGTAGTCCTGTCTCAGTTTTGGCCTCCAGATGCTGCTGGAAGGGTGTGCACACCCCTTTGTCCCTCTGTCCTGTCAGCCAGCCCCTTGCAGATGTGACCTGAGATTCTCCATGAATCCCAGCAGATATCCCTGATGGGTCATCCCCACCCAGATCCTGCTGGCACTGCCAGGCTTTGCCATTCCTGTTCTGGATTCAACTGATGCCTCAGGTTTTGGCTTTTATATTTTTCAGATTCTGTGCTGCTTTAGTGTGGAGTTCTGAGCTTCACATGAGGGGATGGTGAGCTCTCCTCACAGAGCAGGGAGACAAAACAATTCCTCCTCCAGCTGGGGACCAAGGACAAACGATCCAAACCTCAGGCCCAAGAGCACAAACAACGTGGGCTGGAGAGAGGAAAACAAGAAGGATGGGACTTCATAACCTAAAGCTGTAATTGGACAATTAAGTCCAAGATGCAAATGGACCAAAACTTACAAAAGTGAGAGCCCCTGTGCGCGCTCATGCATTTTGTGACTTTTTTGGGTTCATCTTGGGTTCATTTTGTGACCATTTTGGTTCACCTTGGGTGCAGCCCTGGCTGGGCTCTTGTGCTGCCCAAGGTGGATCCATTGAGGCTTTTAAATAAATCCCTGCTTTATTCTTTAGCTCTGTCTGGTTCTAGGTCAGCCTTCTCAAGGCATCACAGCCTATTTTGCTAGTCCACGAGGTGGCACAGGTCACATGGCCTGAGGAGTGACCTCCTCTTCCTCTTTAGATGGTCTTGATGAAAGAGAACACAAGAGAAGGGGGGAAGGGTGGGCCAGGGTGTTTTTCAGGCTCATTGCTGTGGTGTGAGATAATAAATATAAATATAAATATAAATATAAATATAAATATAAATATAAATAATATAAATATAAATATAAATATAATATACAATCTATATAAGATATAATATACAGATCTATATAGATATAAAATATATTATATATTATACAACATATATATTTTGCATAATATATAACATATAATATATAACACATAATAGATAATATACAATATATGTATATTATTTCATATATTTAATATAGACTTATTTAATTTATAATATTTTAATTTAATTTATTTTATAGATAATAATATATCATTTAATAATAAATACCATTTGGCCTTGCTAATGCATAGTAAAGTCCGGGACAAGCTGTGGTCATTTCAGTTTTGCAGCTGACCTGAAGGAAGGAAGGAAGGAAGGAAGGAAGGAAGGAAAGAAGGAAGGAAGGAAGGAAGGAAGGAAAAGGATTTGGTAAGAACAGTGAGCTCCTGAGCCTTGGCCATGGCATTTGGCCTGACATTAATTAGGACTGGGCCTTCCTCTGGCAAAAGGAACAAATCATCCTCCTTCCTCCAGCCCTGCTCTCTCTGGGCTGTGCCGTGGTGCTTCAGGCTCAGGAGGAGAAGGGAAATGATGGGAAATATGGAAAAGAGTAGAATCGTAAAATCAGAGAATCAGAGAATGGTTTGGGTTGGAAGAGACCTCGAAGATCTCTTGTTCCACCCCCCTGCCATGGGCAGGGAAACTTCCACTATTCCAGATTGCTCCAAGCCCTGTCCAGCCTGGCCTTGGGCACTTCCAGGGATCCAGGGGCAGCCACAGCTTCTCTGGGCACCCTGTGCCAGGGCCTCACCACTTCACAGGGAATATCTTCATCCTAATATCCAATTTAAATATCTCCTTTTATAGTCTAAAACCCTTCCCCTTGTCCCAACCTTACCTGTCCATGTAAAAAGTCACTCCCGCCCCCCCCTTTCCATAAGCCCTCTTTAGGTAGTAGAAGGTGCTAGAAGATCTCTCTGGAGCTTTCCCTTCTCCAGCCCTGCAGTAGGACAGCACAGATGAGCACAGGGGCTGTGGCAGATGTGAGGCAATTTGGTGGAAAAGCAGAAACCAAAATGAAACCACATCTGGAGAAAACCCTGCAGCACACCCAGCTGCCTTACAGCCAGGAACGCGAAGTGTGGGGCAAGGAGAGGGTGGGAAAAAGGCACCAGGATTTTTAAAATAAAACTCTGACAAAGAAACTGAGGCAAGGTGCCCTGACTTGCTGAGTGGCTTTTTGCTGGTTATTGCAAGTCCTGCTGGGTCAGGGTGTTCCTGGGGGAAGCTCCTTTCCAGGGTGGGCTGAAGATTTCTGCAGGGTTGGCAGGAACCTCCAGGGATTCCAAGAAACCCCATGTGCTCCAGCAAGGATGAGTGAGCAGTTTCCCAGCTCAGGGAGGAACTATCTCAGGGAGATATTACATGCTTTGCTTTCTAGGCTCTTTTTTTTTTTTCTGGGAAAACCAACAAATTTTGGGCCAGTGGGAGCAGGTAGCAGAAGAAAATGACCCAGATGTGTGGATGAGATTTTTCTGTCATGAAAGCACATCAGAGTGTGCCCTCACAGCCCAAGTGTTTCTGGGCTCCTGTTCCTTGTTTCTGGGCAAACAGGATGTTGATATAATTAGCTTTCCTGCCTACAGTAGCTGTACAGTGGAAAAAACCCTCTTGGCAGTGTTGGGCCATTTTGCTATGGAAAGATCCAGTGTCTGATTTCAGCTCCCTCCTTCCTTCTCTGTCTACCTGTCCTGCAGGCAGGACATCCCAGAGGTCTCCTGCTTCTTCTCTTTAACACTTTGCCACCCTCCCCATCACTGTTTGAGCCTGAGACATGGGAGAAAACACACTTGGAGTTTGGCACAAGGGAAAAAAGCTGGCTTGGAAGGTGGTTTCTGAGAGGGTGGGTTTGGGCTGTGATTGGAGAGCAGCTCTGCCATGTGAGGAGCTGCCTCCAGCCTCTGCTGCTGCTGCAGACAAGGTGGGTGCTTGTGGGGCAGAGCAAACCTACACTCCCATTGCCGTGGATTTATATGGGGAGGGTGGGAGCAAAGGGTCCTGCAAATACCCCTGATGTGGAAAAGAAACAGTCTGTGTGTCCTAAAGAAAAGGCTGAGCTTTGAATCTTTCCCCCAGGCAGATGGGGTGTAAACCAGCCCAAACTTTTGGTGTGATGACAACTGCGAATGCAACAATAATCATTGAAAGATGAAATAAACCAGCAAAACCAAACAAAAAAAACTTCTCCCACCTAAAACGTTGCATTTCAGGAGGAGGCAAAATGGGGTGTGTGCAGCCCTCTGAGCTGGAAAAGGTAATGAATCCTCCTGAGATATATATCTATAAATTGTGTGATTTTGGGGGGAAAGGAATACAAGTCTGCCCAAATATTCCTGATTGCCTGAAGCCTGAGGGCAGTGGGCAGAGCCCTGTGAGATTTACGGAGAATGGGTATGTGCCCATATCTTCCAAATTATGTCCTGAGCTTGTAGCTCCACTTGGGCAGGAAAGGAACAAAACCAAGTGGAATGAAAGCTCCTGGGTGGCCCCAAAATCTCCCTTTGGGCCAGGAAGGAGCATCCCAACCCTTGACATGAGACTGAGTGGAGGCTGGTTGGGTTTAAACCCCGTATGATTTTATGTTCATGGCAATCATGGCATGGTGGGGAAGGAGTCTATGTGAGCCAGGATCTCACCTGGATGTGGTGTGAGGAGGCTGGGACCTTGGGTGTGCTCTGGGTCCCTCAGTTTCTGTGCAGGGACTGGGTTTCAGAGGATTCACTGCCCTCAGGCCTCACCCTGTTGGGACAAGCAGGATGGCATCTTGCCTGGGTAGGGATGTTGTGGCACTGGGATTAATTTTTTCCTTCCTGGGCAGCAGCAATTCACGAGGGGAACCACAGGGCTAAGTTGGAGCAATTCCCACCCTACCTGTGCTGAGGGTCTCGCTCCAGCCCCTGCTGTGCCGCCATCCCCACTGCTGATGGGCAGTGCTGTGGAGTCTGTGCCCTCCACTGGGGCACTCCCAGTACCCAAGGTCTGGCTCATCCTGGCTGTGGGGCAGAGGCTGAGGGACTGGAGGGGCTGTCCTGGCCTCACTTCACCCCAGCACGATGGAAACAGCGTGGGTTGTGCTGCTGCTCTGCAGGATCCTGCCCAGGGCTCAGCTCTGCCCGCTCTGGAAACACGAGGAGCCGGCTGACCCTGACAGCTCAGTGCTCTCCCTCTTTATTTTCCTCGCAGAGACATCCCTCAGGGTTTTCCCAGGCTAGAATAAAACCAGAGAGGCCTTGGATTGCAAAACGGCGCCACAGCCACATCTTTTCCCTGTGCTGTTTTCCTGCTCCCTCCCCAGCTGGAGCCACTGGCACCAAAAAACCCCCCAGGACCCAGCAGCCATCCTTGGGCTCCCAGCCAGACAAGACACTCGAGCTGGGCTCAGGAGCTGCAGGGCAGAAGCAGCAGCCAAATTTTTGGAGGTTCAGGCTGGGGTGACAAGGAGGTCTCAGTGAATGCAAACCCAGCTGAGGGCAAACCTCATCACCCCACTCCTACGTTGCCAGCAGAAGTTTGTGTCCTGGTGGGTGTTCCATCTTTCCTAGAGGTGAAAATCTCCTGTGGAAACACCAGCTAGAAGCACTTGCTGAGCTGCTTCAGGTAAAATCTGGCCTTACCATCATCCATGTGTCTTTCTGAAAACAGGACAGGAGCTCCTGAGGGTCAAATTCCTTCTCCATTTGCTGGCCAAGCATCTTGCAGGGTTGCCTAAGGGAGGAAAGATTTGCTGAGGCCCACACCAGCACTGCCTGCGACCAGAGAGGAGGGAGAACCATCTCAGCTCAAAATGATACCTGTGAAAAAGGGGAGGAAGGTGGAAGGAATCTTGTGACTCTAACAAAGGGCAAAGGCTGGGCCAGCTTAGCAGGTCTCAGTGGGGTGGTGAACCTAATCTGGCTTTCACCCTGGGTTTGCAACTCAAGCCAGACAAGCAGAGGGTCAAATCCAGAGCCTGTCTGCTGTGGAGGCCCTGCTGAAAAGTCAGGAAATTGCTGCTGGACAAGCCGCAGTTGTCAGCAGGACCTGCAGCAGTTCACACCACGAGGTACTCATTATTACCTCATTTAATTTGTTTTTCCTCCAAATAAAGTGGTGATGTGCTGGTCTGGAGGACATTCCCTCCCCATCCCACCAGGATTTGCCTTGAAGAACTCTGAGTTCATCATCTCCAGAACATCCTGATCCAGAGGTTAATTCCATGTTGTGCCAGGACCACTGAAGAAAACTCAAATTTCCTCAAAAAGGAACCTGGAAAAGAATCCTTCCCCCTGCATCACATTCACTGGTTATGCAAACCAGAGGCACCATGTGCTCCCGTGGGATGCAGGCCAGGTCTGCACATCTGGGGATGACTCCACGTGGACCAGGGTGAAGAGATAAAGTGTGGATCCACACAAGGGGAGCAGCCTGTTGCTGGTGTCATGGTCCTGAACTGCCTTCTCTGATCAGAGAAGGGCAGGAGTTATCCTGGCCAGGGGTCACCTGGGCCCTGAGCTCACACGCTGCTTTTTTCCTTACAAAATATCTCACTTTAGGGTTTTTAAAGCCACACAAGGTCCCTGAGATATTTGTTTCATATAGTCCCAGAATGGTTTGGGTTGGAAGGCAATTAAAAGACCATCCAATTCCAACCCCCTGCCATGGGCAGGGACACCTTCCACTAGACCAGATTGCTCCAAACTCCATCCAACCTGGCCTTGGACACCTTCAGGGATGGAGAGTCCACCTTACAGCCCAAAAGAGGGCTTGGGTTAGGGGATGGTGTCTTGGTTTGAAAAGACAGGTGTGGCAGCAGCTCTGGCCACAGAGAGCAGGCACAGACTTTCCCAGGCATTTTCCCAGGGAAGGCCGTGAGAAGATGAGAGAAAAGAATGAGAAACAATTCTTATCTCCACTTGTTGCACCCACTGTTGTGCACATGTGGAATGTGTGTGGAGATTTGTTTACCAAAGGGTGATTTCTTAATTAGACACTGGATGGTGTTTGGATGGATTGACCAACTAGGTCAAAGCTCTACCAGACTGGCTGTAAGGGTTACTGAGTTTCTTAATAAGTATAGAATCATAGAGGATAAGATAATATAATAAAGCAATTGATCACCCTTCTGCAATCATGGAGTCAATGCTAATTATTACCCAGCTGGGGGGCCTGTGATGACAGACAGGTGTCTGCTAAGGAAGGCAGGAGCCTCCCCTGAAGTGGAAAATGCAAACCCCCTCCGTCTGAGTTATTACAAATTTGAAATTAAGGGGCTCTCAGGCAAAAATATGGGAATAGGAATAACAGTTCTTTACTAGGAAAATTAAAAATACAAATGCAATAGTACAAAAAAGAAAACAAAGCACTGACAGGGTCAGAACATGCCCTGTTCCCCTGTGGGTCAGGGAGGTGGCTCAGCCCCATGCCAGGGTGGCTCAGCCCTCCTGCAGTGCCAGCTGTGCTTCTGCTGGAGCAGGGATCCTGCACAAGGGGGGAGTTTTCCTCTGGAGCTCCAGGGCTGGGGGAGATGGGCCTGGGTTCCTCTGGGAATGCAGGGGGCAGAAAGCTGCTCCTCTGGGAATGCAGGGGGCAAAGGCTGCTGTGCTGTTCCCAGGTCAGATTGGATCCAGGTAGGAATGCTTGGCTCCTCCCCTGGGCAGAGCATCTCCCCATGGATGATGGAATTTTCTCAGCCATGCAGGGACACTCACTGGCCCATGAACAGGAGATAATTAATAATTAATGGCCCATGAACAGAAGATACCTCCTGGAAGCAGGATGGGTTGTGGGAGAGATAAAGAAAAAACTGCCCAATGAACAGCAGAGAACTGCCCCACCTCTGACAGCAAATAGAATGCACACCCCCAGCCTAAGACAGATTGGGAGCTGGGACTTGGCTCTGCCCCTTCCCAGTGCTGATGCCCTGAAATGTAAAGTCACAACTCATTTCAATGCCATGAGCACTCCTGGGACAGCTCACGCTGTCACAACATTGGCTTTGTGAACCAGCAAGAGAGTTTTGCTCACTGTAAAGTCCCCATTGCCCTCTCACACAAACCAAGACCTTCTGAAGGTCTGAGCAGCCCCTTGGCAGCAATGTCACAGCCCATGGTCCTTCCTGCAGACACATGGGTGCTTGCATGGGAACTGACCTTTCCTAAAGCTGAATTTAGAATCCCTTTTTAGTGTAAATGCATAAAAAGAAGGCAGCCTTCCTTCCTTGGGTGGGACTCCTTCCCTTCCAGCACATGCCTTTGTGTGTCTGGGGGTATTAATGTTCACAAGAGATAATATCCCCAAAGCCATGGGCTGGCGTCAGAGCTGCATGATTTCCCTGCTGGCCTGCAGTAAAAGCAGGCACTTTGGAAGGTAAAATGCCAGGATTTCTAACTTCCTTAACTTCCAGTCACATTCCCCAGTGATGAGGTGATTTCCAGGGAGATGACACAGCTGTGTGGGCTTGCTCCTCTGGGCTGAGGTGGCACCACTTGCTTGAGGGTCCTGAACCCAACACTGAGCACTGTGCAAGCCCTGGAGTTGGAAGGGGGTGAAGCAGAAGGGAACCACCCCTAAAATATCTGAGATCAGCAGGAGAGGTGAAGGAATGTTTGTAATATGTGAAAACAAGGTATTTAAGCACTTCTGAGGGCTCCTGGTGGGCTTTTTGGAGCCTGTGTCATATTTATGGCCCACTCACCTCTGCTGAGGTGTTCTGCTCATGTGGCTGGATGGAAAAATGTAATCCCAGCTGTAATCCACCAGGAAGGAGCTTCACAACCTGCCCACCTGCAGGTGTCTCTGCCTTCAGAGACATCCTCGGTGTCAGGGCTCTGAGAGCATGAATGAGCCTTAATGGCCAGGACCAGCTTCACCTGCAGCCTCCACACCAACCTTGGGCCCTGGAGCTCTATTTAAACTCAGCCTGGGGCAGGCAGATCTGCTTGTGAAGAGTGTGGGTCTTGGGTTTATCTACGAGCTGTGTTTTTTTTTTCTTTCTTTTTTGTTAAATTTTCTTTCTTCTTCTTCCCCTTCACTCCTTCTTCCTCTCTTGAGGCTTTGTTTTCAGGTCTCTTAGATGCTTTCCAGCCTTGACTGAAGTACAAGAGCCTGCAAAACCCCCTGTTTTTTTTTTTTTTTTTTTGTTTGCTGGCCCCAACCAGCATCTCCAAGCATCTGTGTGCAGGAACCAGGTGTGGGGTTTGGCCTGTGGGCTGAGGTGCCTGTGGACAGGGGTACCAGCATTCTGACTTTGGGTCCTGGTGGGTCTTCCCCCTTTCCTAGTGGTGAAAATCTCCTGGGAAAACACCAGCTGGAAGCACTTCCTGAGCTGCTTCAGGTAATATCCGAGGTAGTGAGGATACAGTGGGAGATGGATCTGTTCCCTTCAGGGTTTGGAGCTAAATGACCTTCAAGGTCCCTTCCAATCCAACCCATTCTATGGTTCTGTGTTGTTCCTGAGGCTGAGCCTCTGCCCTGGTTGTGCCAAAATCTTGCATCAAGAACCTGATAAAGGTGTCTTCTTTTCCAGCATGCCAAGTGTTGTAACAGCCAGCTGCTGGCTCTGCTCTGTGAGTGACAGCTGTGTGGGCCCATGTCCCAAAATGAGTGAGGAGCCAAGGGAGGCTGGCCAAAAAACTGTCTCTGTGCTCCTCGGGGTGGCATCACAAGCACTGTAACTCGGCAAAGTGCCACCCAGAGCTGAACCAGGGCCATGCTCCTGTCACCAGCTGGCCCTGGCAGAGCTGGCAGGTGCTCCTGGGCTTTCCCAGGGTGGTGGTTTTGGTTCAGGGTTTGTAATGTGGGCCAGCACAGCTAAATTTTGCCTGCTCTGGGGTCGAGTTCCTGAGAGGGATACGTGGCTCAGCCTGGAGCTGCTGGATGTGAGCACTGAGGAGTCAGAGCTTTGCCGTGGGACAGTCAGAAAATCCCAGGGACTGAGGGCAAAGGGATTTGTGTCTCTCAGGATTTCTGACAGCCTTGTCCAAATGCTCCTTGAGTTTTGTGAGGCTTGGGGCTGTGGCCACTTCCCTGTGAAGCCTGTTCCAGTGCTCCAAACACCTTCTGGGTGAAGACCCTTGTTCTGGTATCCAGCTGAATTTCCCTGACACAGCTTCACACTGTTTCCTCTCCTGGTCACAGCGAGATCAGTGCCTGCCCTGCTGCTTCTCCTCATGAGGAAGCTGCAAACCACAGTGAGATTTCATCTTAATCTCCTTTTCTCCAGGCTCAATAAGCCAAACACCCTCAACCACTCCTCTTATGTCCCTTCCAGACCCTTCAGGGTCTTTATGGCTCTCCTTTGGATTTTCTCTAATACATGGATAACTTTGTATATTTCTATATTCATGTCCTGCCTTTCAAGCCTGTATAAACCCTTCCAG
>QUSF01000005.1:44950547-44990034 GCA_003676055.1 Chloebia gouldiae | reverse complement strand
GCATCTCCCACAATTTTAAATCTTTGTTTTACCTCAATGTAGATTTTGAGATTAGATTTTGTCGATTTAGAGCTGTGGCATGATCCAAGAAATCTGCACATGGCATCTGAGATGTGTCCTGCACTAGGGGTTCATTCCTACACCAACAAGTCTGAAAACTCAATTTAAACATGGGATGTTGGCCATTTGGGGGCTTTTCAAAGCCAGCTCCTCCTGCCTCTCTCCCATTCTTGATGTGGGTACCTCTAGAGGTCCGAGTGGGGAGGATTCACAGGAGATGAGCCAAACCTGGCTGTTTTCAGGGTCACATCTCCCTGTTTTCAGGGTCACACCTCCCTGATCCCACTCTGGGAACGTGGCAGGCTGTGAGGGTGGGCTCTGGGGCCCTTGCACCTGGCTGTTTGATCTCCTGCTCTCCAGGGAAGGGCTGCCAGGTGCTTTCCTGTGGGGCTTTGTTACTGCCTGTCCCAGGGCTGAGCCCTTTGGGATGGTTCTTCACAGCTTTTTCCCCCTGTGGTTCACCCTGCACTGCTGGGAGTCCCCTCACCCAGCCTGCAGGTCCCATTTAAGCATGGCGATGCCACCACAGACTCAGGAGGGTCCACAAATTGGGGTAGAAATTAGAATTCATCTTTTTCCCCCCAGAAGAACAGGAGGTAGGGATGAAGAGCTGAGGTTCTCTCTGCTGGCTCAGCTGCAGGTGGATCTTGGCCATGGAGTTGATTTTGCTCAAGCAATTTTTGTGTATGCCTTGGGAGGAAGCATCAGGGCCTGAGCAGGAGGGTTTGGTGGCCCAGATCTCTGTTACAGCAGGTCTCTCTTACTCCACTAGGTAGTGATTTAGGGGCAGGGATGCTCATAAATGTCCTGAAAGCAGATGTGGGTTAATGCTCCAGGGAATGTGAGAGCTGGCTGGAGGCAAGGCCCACTTCTCGACAGCGACTGGAAGTGATAGTGCTCACCACAACATCCTTGTCATGACAATAAAGGTCTGACTTTGAGCAACAAAACCAAGAATATTTGTAGCTGAAGACTGTCCTTAAATTACCTCTTGAGGCCCTCTCTGGCTGCAGGTGTCAGGGAAGAACAGGATGTTTTGTGTAAGCTTGGCACACTCGGTTTCACCCAAAGGAAAGGCTTTGAGAGGCTTGGAGCAGAATCAAGACTTGTTTCCTCCAAGTCACCTCTTGTGTAGGAATCCTTCCCTGTGAGGGTGGCAGGCCCTGGCTCAGGGTGCCCAGAGAAGCTGTGGCTGCCCCTGGATCCCTGGAAGTGTCCAAGGCCAGGTTGGACAGGGCTTGGAGCAGCCTGGGCTACTGAAAGGTGTCCCTGCCATGGGGGGTGGGAATAGAATGAATTTTAAGGTCCCTTCCAACGCAAACAATTCTGATTCTATGATTCTTACCTGAGCTCTTCCACCAACCCTGTCCCTGTGTAAGCCAGACCTTGTTGCTGACTGTCCACTCTTCTGCTTATGGATATTAAGAGCCCAGCTTTGAAAAGCAAAGCATCCTCCTGGAAGCACAGCCTGGTGACCAAGGGCAGCCAACACAAACACCTGGCAAGCTTCCCTGGCCAAGTTTCACACCTAGAATAAATCAAAATATCTTCCTTCCTGCTCAGGAAGCTCCCAAGGAGCTGTTTGCTCCTGCCACACACACTCTGTTCTTTCCAGGAAAAAACTTGTTTCCTCAGGAAAGCTGACACCATGAAACCTTTTATTTTAGACTGGCCCTCTTGACTGTGGTTCTGACAGAGAGCTGGGGACAGGGAGGGCTGGTCTCTCTCCTGTGCTGACTTAGCCTGGGAGGTCTGTGCATCTCTCATTAATTAGGGCTTCCCAGTGAAAAAAATATGGGAAAACCTCACAGACAGGTCAGGGTGAGGAGAAGCATCCTCCCACCTCCCTCACAGATGGAGTTTCTTTGGGTTTATGGAGCCTGGTGTTTGGTCATTGCCCAAAAATTTGGAGTTGGGTGGGAATGACCAGGTCCCCTCAGCCTGTCTCCCTTCTGGTGTCCTCTGCCCAAGCTTGCTGATTGAAGAGGGGTAGAGCTGCCCTGATATGCTGAGGAGATGGTCCTTGATTTGTTTGGGTTTTTTCCTTTTAAAGAACCATTATTTGGGGGAGAGGGTGAGAACTATGGCCAGGAATTTAGATTTTTGGAACAACTCCATCAGGAAAAAATCCTCTGTGCTCCAATGGAGGAAAAATCACACTATCTGCAGGACAACAGGTGCCTCACCAATGCCTCCACCATCCCTCTGGCTTCTCTCGATGACCCCCATCTCATCCAGGTCATTCCAGCTGCTGAAGGGTGAGTGCCAAGGGCTGTTTGGGATGTCCTGGCTGCTCCCTGGCTGCTGGCTCAGGAGGACACTCTGTAGGTGCTCAGGCAGGTGTCTCAGATACCCATGAAGATGGAAAAGGACTGCCAGGACTTCTAAGTTGGGAAAGAAAAAGGGAAACGCAATCAATCCATCAATCCAGTGTGACACAGGGTGGGAAGAATCAACTTGTTCATCCAGAAGTGATTTCTCAAAGGAATTTCTGGCTGAAGTTTAGGGAGGATTCTTCCTACACCAGCACTGTGTCTGCATTTTGCGTTGCTGGGGAGGATTCTGTGTGCTGGTGGAACAGCACAGGAATCCCCTGGCTCAGCTTTCCATCATGAAAAATGGTGATTTCCCAAAAGTGCCCCCATAAACATTTCCAGGCAGCGACCTCTTTGTCAGCCCAGTCAGACTTCAAAGAAGGAGGAAGACACAGCTGATGCAATGACATTTTTTTTGACCAACTCTGCACTTGGACAAGAAGCATCCTATTGTGTTCCTTTGGAAAAGGGGTGACTGTGCTGCTCCAGGAGCACAGGGGCAGCATCCTGCTGCATTTACAGCATTTTTACATCCTCAGGTGAAAGTTGACACAAGGCTGCCCTGTGATGTGATAGAGGAGGATTTTTATCCTGCTTCTTTTTTACCTTTTTACCTTCTTCTTTTAGTCTTTCTCCTGAATTATCTCGATCTTAAATTTGGAATTACCTTAAGAGCTACTTTTGTCTTCCATCTGCTCTATGGGGAGAGAGACAGCAATTCCATTGGAAGTCTCTTTTAGGATCAATTTCCTGTCAACAGCAACAGCAGAAAGCACTGAGGAGGAATTTTTTGTTTTGTTTTGTTCTGGTTTTTTTTTTTTTTTTTAATCTGGCAATTTTTTCTCAATTTTAGAACCATGTATACTTTGCCTTAGCTATTAGCCCAAGTAATTAACTTATTGTCAGTGATTTATGACTCCTCTTAAGATATTCCCAGGATTATTGGACTGACATCATCAAGTTGCTCCCACTTAAGAGCCAGCACAGAAGCAACCCTGAGGAGCTGCTGCTGTTCCAGGCAGGCTTTGCTGGGATTCCAATGCTGTGAAATGCAGAGGCTGAATTTTCTCACCCATGGTCCAAGCTCTGGTGCTGGAGGATGAACTTGTGCTCCAGCAGTTTTAGATGCCTCCAGGAGCTGACAGCCCTCAGGCTGTGAGAGAAAAGTGAAGCATCCTAAAATTGGCTCCTCCTAACACTCCTGATAATGGGCTCTGTAGTTGCTGTGAAAAGCAGAACTTGCTTTTCATTTATCATTCCAAATCTCTGTCCCTCTGAGTCTTCTGCCTTGTTCATGATCGTGAATCTCTCCTGTAGGCACATTTCCACCCTGCAGCTGTGGACACATCCCTCTCCCATCTCTGCAGCTCTTCCCCTGAGCTGACATCTCTGATCTGAGCAGCTCCTGTGCTTCCAGATCAACCATTCCTCCTGTTCTGGGGGGCAAGTCCTACTTCCTCCCTCTTCCTTAGTGGCCACAGTCTGCAGGCAGGAGAAGACGCTGGAAAAAGATGTTGAGGGGTATCCAGAGTCTTGGGAAGATGGATTCAAGGTCATGTTGAGTACAACTCTGCCCTCCAAACCCAGAGCTTTGCTGTCCTGCTCAGCTCTGGCAGCACAGCCCAGCCCTAAAACAGGATGCCATTTATTTTGTTTTTAGGGTGGACACCCTTGTCAAAACAAACCTTCTGAGATAAACCCTGCTGCCATTCACCCCTGGGGCACTGCTTCACACAGCCTGAGGTTACCAGGTCCAACCTGGCCACGGGTGGGAGATGACTCCAACATGGGCAGGTCCTTCAGCTGTTGGGGGATGGTTCCTCCATGTTCCTGCTGGGTGGACACCTCCCTTGCACCTCCACTCCATCCTCAGGGCAGCCAGGAAGCTGCTGGCATTGCTGCCAGTCCCTGAAGAAGAATTAAGGGGGGACTGGGTGACAGCCTGCATGTCCCCCTGCCTTCC
The DNA here is from genome assembly GCA_003676055.1 of Chloebia gouldiae. NCBI lineage: Eukaryota > Metazoa > Chordata > Aves > Passeriformes > Passeridae > Chloebia > Chloebia gouldiae. The sequence goes on along the minus strand of QUSF01000005.1, from coordinate 44,985,696 downwards.
CTCCAGGCTGTCCCTGCCACAGCTGGACCCTGCTGGCATCACCTCACTCCCTGTTAAACACATCTGGAACCAGCTGTGCCTCTGTGCAGCTCCATCCTCATGGCAGAGCCTGGGGGACACATTTTTAATTTACCACTGATCCATTCCAGCCACCTTGTGCCTCGGTTTCTCCAAGTGGGATTTGGAGGTGGAGGCTGTCGGCCCTCTGATCCTCAGCCTCCTGCTGTGTCACACACCCTGCCAAGCACATCAGGGGGCTTGGGGACAAGTGGCTGGAGGATTGTCACCACTAGGACAGTGGTAGCTCCTCCTGGGATGCACAATAAGCCAGCAGCTCATTTTTTTCACCTTCCCACTGCCAATCCCTGTGTTTGACAGCTCAGAAGGTGTCTGGCATCCCCCGGTCTCCAAGGGCCAGGAATGCAAATGCCAGGTGGATAAAATGCTGTGGAGATTTACACTCCATCTGGGTCTGAAGGCAGAGGGTGCACTGGTTAATGCAACACCTCCAAAATAAACCAGGACAAGGCTCTTTTGATACCTCCTGCCCAGGATTTCTGCTCATCTGATCTGGGAATGGTCCCAGTGAGGGATGTGAACACAGTGAGGGAGATGCCAGAAGATCTTCCTGCACTCAGTGATGCAGTGAAGGCTTGTGTTAGGTCTTGGGTAAGCCTGACTCATTCTTCTCTAAAAATACCCCCAAAGGATGGAAAATCAACCAAAAAACTTCGAGTTGGTCTGGAATCTGTTCACATGGCTAGTGGAAGTGCCCTGTGATCTGCTGGCCTCCAGCTGTGGTGGGTCTCCTCCTGGATTTGGGACATCTGCAGATATTTCAGGTGTCACCAGGGAGCCAGCTGCTCACTCCATCCCAGCGACTGTGCTGTGTCCAAAATCCATCCCACTGCCTCCCCAAGGCTGAAAACGCAGTTTGGGTCAGGCTGGAAGCAGCAGCAGCAGCAGAGGGAGCTGCTCGGCCGGTGGATGCTGGAAAACTGATGCTCAGGAGGTGCTCTTGTTTCACTGGGAGCTCCTCAGGAGCTGACCTGCGAACACAGCACCCTGCCGCCGTGGTGACCGGGAAAATGACCTTCCGTCCCGGCAAACCGGGAAAATGACCTTCCGTCCTGGCAAACCTGGAAAATGACCTTCTGTGCTCGAAAAGCAGCCCGGCAGGCGGGGCCGGAGCTGCTGGGATGCGGCAGAAGCCGGGCTGAGCTCCCCGGGACAAGAAGCGCGTCAGCACTGCCCGTGCTGGGTAAATAACCCCGTCCAGAGTGGGTCCTCCCGAAGGGCAGCCTTGGAGCGTGTTAGGGATCCATCCAGACTGGCTGCGTTCCCCAGAAAGTGGGAATTTGTCTCTGCTGCAAGAGAGGGATGCCTAAACTCCTCTACAGTGAGCTTTTTTCCTACTTCATTTAAAAAAAGCATAAAGATGTCTCCTTTTCAAATAAAATATTTTCAGATTGTCCACTCATGAAGCAGATTTTGGTAGAAATTTTCATGTTGCTGAAGCTTGCTTTGATTTTATTTCTATTGTGGTTTTGGATTATTTTTTTTTTTTAATAATCACTTATTTTAAATTATGGACTGGAAGGCTGGCTCCACAATTTAGAGAAATGTTTGTTCATTCAAGGAAAAAAAAAATAAAATCAGTCCCCTGGTTCTGCTGTAAATCGGAGTGATCTTGGTAACTTTATAAAGCATCAATCATTGGTAGTCCATTAAAGTTCAAGTCCTTAAATGAATGACCATTTGGGATTTTGGGTACTTTAGGGCTGAGGTTGAGATCTTTGCTTGCCACGATTCCTTGTGGCTGTGGGGTGAGAACTGCTCCATCTCCCCGTGGGCTTTTGGGCGGATTTGTCTGCTGGAGATGCTCAGGGATCTCAGGAGCTCCCACCTGCAGCACGGCCACGTGTGAAGGGCATCCCCTTGGTCACGTCCCCTGTCGTGGTGTCACACCCTGCCCTGCAGTTTGGCAAAGAGGTTCTGTTCCCAGGGTGGAATTTTCTTGGCTGAGGAGGCCGATGGAAATCTCTGACGAGATCCTGCCTGCTCTGTATTTCCCACACACCTTTCTCAGTTTCTGTGCTTTTGGGGAGAACGTCTCGCCTGCTTAAACTTGACTCCCTTTTTGGGCTTTAAATATTGAGAGCAGATCAATATCTCGTGAACTTCCTCGGTGAAGCTGAGTGCGATTTGCTGGGAGCTGTATCAGCCTCTTCCCCCTCTCCTCTCCTCATTCCCACTACAAGCTCATTAAGTCGTGCCACAGGCAGAGATCCATCAAAAGCTGTAAGTGCTGTGGATGTTTCCTGAAGTGTCTCATTCGGAGCATGATGAGGTTTGAGTGCTTCTCCTAATGCAGGCACAATCCAGAGTTACTGGTGTGCTCTTAACTAATAAACCTTCAGCTGCAGCCCAGAATAGCAAACTCTGTAATCATGGAAAATTACTTTCTGATGGGTGAAAATGCACGAGCCTGGGGTGGAGATTTGCTTCCCTCCCCTCTTCCCCTCCTTTCTTAAGGCACTGAGTAGGAAGACGGAGAGGGGAAAGGAAGGCAGAAGCATCCATCCTCCCCCTCACTGTCACGATGGCTCTTTTGGCGTTTGACTCTGGTTATAATTGCAAATTGACACTTTAGGATGGATGGGAAGGGACCTCTCCAGGTCACCATGAAAGCTTCCCCAGTCTGGGCTTCATCCAAGAGGTTGCTGAGCCTTCCATGGTGGTGCCAAGTTCATTTTTCCCTGGAAAAAGGTGAATGCTCAGAATCCTGAGGAGAGGAAACCTGCACCACCAGGGAAGGGATGGCCTGGGAGCCTGGTGGGGCTCATCCATGGTGTCTGAAGCATCTGTGCTTCACCAGGGAGCTGCAGAGAGACCTGGGAGAGCTTGAGCTCATCCCAGCCAGAAACATCCCTCAGGATAACACCAGACTTTGGCTGAAGATGGGAGGAAAAGCTTTTCTGGTGGGTGGGGAATACTCCAGTGCCTCCAGCTGGAAGAGTGGTGTGCAAGAGGCAGCGAGGGAAGGAGCTGCTTGTGCTGCAGAGAAATGCTTTGGGGGCACACCTGGGCTTGCAGGTGTCACGTGTGGCTCAGCAGGTGACAAATGCCAAGGGTGTAAAGGGCAGGAAAGGTCCCCTCTGGCTGCCAGGGCAGGAACGTCCCCACCGGGCCCTTCCTGGGGGGTTTGCGGCTCAGCGGGATGCGAGGCAGCGCAGGGAGCTCAGCTCAGCAGGACACCGAGAAATCCGGGGAGAATTCCAGAGCCAGGAGCACAGCAGGGTCACTCCCTGTTGTGCAGAGCAGGATGCACTCCCTGGAAAGGGACGGGGCTGTCCTGATGTCACCCGGGGTGACTGCGGAGCAGGGACCGGGATGTTCCCTTGCTGGAGGCTGGCCTGGCTGAGGTCGGGTTTCCAGGAAGGATAATGTCCCTGGAGACTTCTGATGCACTGTGGTGCAGTGACAGCCTCGGGGGCATGATGAACACAGCACATGCAACACAGGCACGTGGCACTGAGGGAGGATGCCCAGCAGCCACAATTGAATCTTTGCAGCTCCAAAGTTGAACTCAAACTTCAAATTCAGTGGGAAAAAAAAAAAAACCCCAAACCTTAGATCCACATTTCCCTCTGTGAGGTTTGGCCTTAATTAGGGTTTCTGTGTTCCTTCTGAATTATTCATGAATAATTATTTTTCTTCATACAGACTGGTTTTGGTTATCCTGCTTCACCTCAGGCTGGCTCATCTAATTAATTGACACCTATGAGAATATGAGGCACAAAAATCCCTCCAAGCTGTTTCAAGAACTTCATATCTAAATTCAAAGACTATTCAAGGACTAAGGTTCTGGCTACTAAATATTAATAGTCACAAAGTAATATTTATTCTTATCCTCTTCCATTCCATCCCTTCCCTTCCTTTGTGCTTCTCCTTCAGTAAATCAAGATGAGACCATCAATCAGCATCACCAAAAACCTTCCTGGGGTGCCCTTCTTTGTAGCTTAGCTGGAATAAGTCATTATCTGTGTTTCTAAGCACCTGATGAGCTTTACTGCAGAAATGAAGGTACTTTCCCAGCTGGTTTCTGGCTGAAAGGAGGAAAGGATGCTCTGGAGCACATGTGCCAAGGATGGGAGCAGAGGGGCTCAGCCAAATTCACACACTCTCCACCGGGACCATGGCTGGAATCATGGGATTGTGGAATTTCCTGAGCTGGAAGAGACCCACAAGGATCACTGAGTCCAACTCCTGGCCCTGCACAGGTGAATCCCAGAAATCCCCGCCTGTTCCTGAGAGGATTGTCCAAATTATTTTAAATTCTGTCAGGTTTGAGGCTGTGTCCATTCCCTGGGGAGTTTATTCAGTGCCCACCCACCCTCTGGGTGAAGAACCTTTTCCTAATATCCCCCTAACCCTTCCCTGACACATCTCCAGCTGTTCCTTGGGCCCTGTCCCTGGTCACCAGAGATCTCTGAGCCAGGAGCTCACCACTGAACCTCAAGGCTGTAGAAGGCTGTGCATGGTTGAGGGTTGTCCCCATTTTTTTTTTGTGTGCCTCGTGCCATTGAGTGGTGGCCATGGATGCACTCAGAAGACACCAGGGGATGTCTGGCAGAATTAGCACCAGGCCACTGCATCCATGGCTTCCCCTGGTGCTGGTCCACCACGGAGATGAGTTTTGATGGCATGGCAGTGTTTCCAGGCCATGTGTTGTTTCTTCCTTCCAAGGAGGAGCCATCAGGCCTGTGGAGCTGTGATCTGTGGGAAATGGCAGGAGGTCCAAGGATGAGTTGATGAGGTGTCAGATGAAGGTCAGGGCTAGCTGGGAAGGAGTGTTTCTTTCCCTCCATGGCAGCTGAGATGCTTGGGGGAATTGAAGAGGACACAGAAGCTGTGTGATGACGCGATGCTCTGAGGGCAGAGGTCCTGGACAAGGGGAAAATCTCCAGTGGCTACAACTCCACCCACACTCAGTCTCTGCCTCTCTTCCTCTTGCTGTGTTTGGGCTGGAAAAAAACCTTTTGAGTGCAAGAGGACCTTGTCAGCACCCTGCCAAGACCAGATCTGGGCCAGAACAGCAGCTGCATCATGGGGCCTTTCCCACAGGCATGATGTCCTGCACGGGAAGGTCCTGGAGGGGGTTCCTTGGGCTCCAGGCTGAATGGCAGACCTGGCCAGGACCAACAGGAGCCCTCTCTGCAAAAGCTGTAGCTGCTTCAGCCCTCTGAGCAGCTAAAGAGTAAACAATGAAAAGAAATAGGCACAAACAAGCACAGTGTCCAGTATTCAAGGCTCTTTGATGCTTCTGGCCTTGGATTTGCAACAAAACCTTTTCTCAGCTGGCTTTGAAAAGGGAACCCACACAAGCTCCTTTTGCTATTCAGCCCAAACACAGGGCTGCTACTCATTCGAGCCCTCTGAATGTTCCCTCAGCTCCTGGGTTTCCTTGGGCTGTGCCAAGAGCACAAGCACTGAGGCCACTGGCTGTAGGTGGGCAGGAAACATCAGCAGAGCAGCAAAGCATTTTCCAGAGCAGGCTAATCAGGGCACATCCCAACACTCTCATCCCATTTCTTGCTGTGAGAAATGGGGAGAAGTTCTTGGGGGGACATCCTGGTGGCTGCTTGGTTTCCTCCTGTCACTGCTAGCTCAGTTTGCCAGATGAAGCCAAGCTGTTCATCCTTGTTCTGTTCCAGCAGGAGCAGCACTGAAACCTCTCATCTGAGCCATCAAACAGGGGCTGGGGGCTTGGCCAAAGCATGTCCAGAGCCCAGCTCTTCGGGCACTGCCCACTGCTGTATGTGCTGGCTTCATCTGACAGGGAGCACGGCTTCGTGGGAGGAAGGCATGGCACTGGGATCCTCTCCTTGGCTGTGCCTCAGTTTCCTTTCAGCCTTAACTGCTGCCTCACTGGGCTGCTGCACACTTCATTAACTGATTTAATGGAGGAAACCCTGAAATGAGGCTCAGCCTCATGCTGAGTGCTAGTGCTGATGTGTTCCAAAAGCAGGTGAGGTTTTCAGCTCCCTTGCATGCCCTGGGGAGGTTGTGCTGCCTGGGTTCCCCCCAGGGAAGAAGCTATGGAGTGGTGTTCCCTGGATCACCTGGGACCATGGTAGAAAAAGAAATGGGATTTTATGCATTGCCTGTGTTTTCTGTTCTGCTCAGAAGGAGAAGATTTTGACCCATCTCCATGTTTTGTGACCACCTTCAGGAACTCCTGGATGCAGCTCCAGAAGCCTTTCCTGGATGCTTTGATTTTTAGTCCAAGGAGGACACAGCTTGTCCTCATGGCTGGGTCAAGGAGAAAGTGCCAGGTTGTCATGCTGTGCTCCTCCTTTTTCTTGTCCCTGGAGTCTCTGTGCTTTCCCTTTTGTTATGAAACAGGGGTTGCAACACTCCTTTTGCCTTCCTGAAAACCTGTGATCTTCTCAGAGGCGTGTTGACATGTAGGGATGGAATCATCCACAGTGGTATTTCTCCCAGCACTGAGGATTTTGCTCTGTTTCCTACTACAAAACAAGCTCCAGGTATCTTCACTTCTCCACTGTCATGGCCCATCCCAAGGAAATTCCCTCAGGAAGCCCCTCCTGCCCTGTAAATTCATTTTCTTTTGATCCCTTCTTCTGCCAGGCATCACCACCTTACAGCACTGGTGCCAGTGCTGCTTGCATGTGATTTTAAATCCCATCTTAGCTAACAACACAGGGATTTGAATTTTCAGCTTGTGAGCATGGATCATGCTAGGAGGGCTGCTCAGGCCAGGAAATTCCTTGCATTTTTTTGGGGCAGTTTTCTCCTCTGTGCCTCCTTGCTGGAATGGGCTCTGGCACAGCTTTTGTTTGCTGCAGCTGCTGGAGAACAGAGCAATCGTGGTTCCTCTCCTCCGTGGGCGAAGCTCATTGTTTTGGAAGGAGAGCTGGCATTTTTAGAATCCTGCTGAATCGGCATCCTGGATCCCAGAGCTCTCTTGGGCCAAAGCTCCATGGATGGAAGTGGATGCTGATATTTTGGTAGCTGAGTCAAGCCTCTAGATTCCAGGTAATGGGGTTTTCACCTGAGAACCCCATTCCTGCTGATTCCAAAGGACTTTGCCCACTCCAAGCCCTGAAAGAGAGGAAGCGTTTCATGGGGCTGCTGACACATCTCAAGAGGCTTTTCCTACCTGTCGTAGTGCAGGTGACCCATCCCTACTGCCATTGCCTTGTAGGTGATCTTCAGCTCATTCACAAGATGCGTCCCCTTGGAAACCTCTGTCATCCCAGGAGATGCCAATACCTGTCCTGGTAGAGCTCTTTGGACAGTGATGGAGGGGAAAGATGAGCAGCACTGTGTGCCCTGGTGATGTTTGCATGCACTGAGGGCAGCAAGAAGTGAAAATTCACTTAAAATGTTGGGTGAGGCTTGTTTCATTCTAGTTCCCTTTGGCAGCTGGAGTGAGCTTGTCAGGGATAATAAGGATAATAAACGTTGCTAAGCAATAAGTGATTCCAGATCAGCTTCATCAGCTCAGCCCTGTGGGGAAGAAAAGGGATCTGAGCAGGGAAGAGCAGCAGAAAACACCTGGTAGGGGGATGGAAGACACAAACAGCCCATGTCAGCTTGGGGACAAACCTGTGGCTCTGTTGGGAGAGGGAGGGCAGGGCCCAGATGGGCTGTGGTTGTGCTGGTGCCAGTTACAGCACCATGGAGAAGTGCAGGGTGAGCAGTCCCTGCTGACCCCTGCCATGGGCAGTGCCAGCCCTCCTCACAGGACTGAGCTCTGGTGTTACCATCCACGACCCTTCACAGACGAGGGGACAGAGCCTGCAGAAAGCAGGGGCCCAACAACGTCAGCACAGAGCTAGAGGATATCCAGAGGGCTTTTCCCAAGGAAGAACAACACAGGAATTGATCTCTCCCTCTCCTGCTTTTCCACTCCTCTCGGACAAGCCAGCCAGCTCGTCCCACTGGATGCTTTTTAAAAGTGTTAGGTTTTTGTTTATAGTTATTTTGAAAGTTTTAAAGTTCTCATAAAACTTCTGCAGCCTTCTGCTCTGTTTGCATATTTCTACTGAAGTTCTCATGCACTGTTCATGTAAATAATGATTGTCTTACATTCTTCTTTGTGGGAAGAGAGAAATAATAGACTGTTAGTTTGACTGGTGTGGTTGGAGAGGTGGTAATTCCATCCTCCAATCCATGGTCACCTCTAGAATTCTATAAATACCAGATGTTCAAATAAAACTCACTCTTTTTTTCTCTTTTAAACTTCCCAAGTGTCTGTGTACTCACTTTGTGTCCAATAACAACAGATTCTCCCACCTTGTGGGGCAGGGTTAAGGTTAGTGGGGGGGTCACACACACATCCTGTCATAGCCCAAACGCCTCCCTGCCCTCTCCTACACTGCCAGAACCCTCCAAACTCCCAGTTTACATCCCAGAGGTCTTGCTGGAGGCTTGTTCAGCTGTGACAGAGATGTGTCTGTGCTCACTGGCTCCTTCCTGTGCAGTTTATGGGGGCAGGAGCAAGGATGGGCCAGGCTCTCCATCCCCATTCCCATCCGAGGCACATTCCCTGCTGCTGAGTCCCTTTCTCCAGGCCTTTCCTCCTTGGATAGGTTCACTGTCAGGTGAAGCTGTCTCCAGCACGGATGAGGTGCCAGGAAATCCCACGCTGGAATTAAGAACACAGGGGAAGCATCAGAAGAGCCTTTGCTGTGCCATGGATTGGCATTGGGTGCCAGAGGAGTTGGAGCTGGGAAAGGTCTGGAGAAGGACAGTGAGGAAGGTGGAAGCAGGGAGTTATAGTCCCATGAGGAATAGCCAGGTAAGTACTTCTTATCTGTGAAAGATGGCTGTGGGAGGACACAAGAGCAGTTTGGAAACTCATGGATAGTCTGAAGAATGTGGATGAGGACTCTACCTCATAAAGCTCAGTAATTAGAGGTGATCACATGAAGCTGATGGGACAAACACTTTAAATTCCAGGAAATCCCAGAGATGATTCCCCCACCTTGCTGCTGTTTTGATTACTTGCCAGCTGTTAGAATGAGCCTGATGGTTGACAGGCATTCCATACAGCATCCACGTGGCTTGGAAGTGCTGTTCCCAGTGGGAAATCCTTTGGGGATGGCTGCAGAGGACTTCACTGTCATTGTGCACACTGCCCTGTGTCACTCCTCCTCCTCTGCCACAGTTTGGAGTGGGGCTCCAAAGCCTCTCCTCGCTCTCTGCAGTGACTCCTGGCTGCTGATGCTGCTGGTGAGGGAGGAATCAACCCCCCAGGGCTCCACTTGATCCTGAGTGATGCAAGACACCCGAGTTCCTCATCACCTCACAGCTGCTGACTTCCTTTTTGCCTTCCAGTTTGATTCCTGCTCTGCTTTGCCCGCTCACACAGGAGCAGCGTGTGTTTGTTTGCCATGTTTTCCACAGGGTATTTTGTCTGAAAACATCTGCACTCCTTTCCCTGGTTGATTTGGTACAGCTTTAGTTTTGGTCCTAGCCCAGCACCCCAGTGGGCAACCTTCACATTATCCTGGGGGCCAACACACATCGTGGGGGGAAGTTGTTATAAGTGGACACCAAAGTTAAGGGGAAACCAAGCCCTGATTCCATGGGGTGCCCAAGTTGCCCTCAGAGATCCTGGGGAGAGGAATGTTGTTCTCAGTGGTGCAATGTTTTATCATCCTGAGGGAGTGCAGGATATGAAAGCTCATCCCTGAGGAGCTGCATTGTGCCTTCCAGCCCAGCAAACTCTCCCCTGGGTGTTCATGCTCACCTAATTTAACAGGTGGCTGTATAGGTGTGGATGAGTTGATCTATATGGAGTTCTCTAGGAGAACAGGCAAAAATCATGGAATGGTTTGGGCTGGAAAGGACCTTAAAGACCATCACCTTCCCCTAGCTCAAGTTGTTCCAAGCGCTGTACAACTTGGCCCTGAACACTTCCAGGGAGGGGGCACTCAGCAGATTGATGTCACAAATCCACAGATGGATTCCACAGAAATGTTTGAGGATCAGAATATTCCATTTAAAAAATCCCCCAAAACAGGAAAGAAAGTGCACCCACACAAACCTTGTGGGTTTTTCCCCAATAAAAGCATTTGATCTCTGCCTGGTCTCTTTGTGATGCTGGTGCAATGTGCTGACGAAGGCAAATGTTCTGCTGGACCACAAATCAGGACAAACTTGTGGGATCACTGTGGGAACCTCAGTTTTTGTATGTTTTTTTCCCTACATTTTTATGGCTTCTTTGGCCCCACATTGGGCTTCTCCCTGGGGGCTCCCCTGATGGAGGAAGCCCTCCTGGAGCAGTTCTGTGTCAGGAATGAGAGACAGACAGATCTTCTTTTGTTCTTCAGCTTCTGTTTATTGTTATCTTCTCAAAACTTCAGCACGCTGTCTGCACCAGACTCTCTGCATGCAGGAAAAACAGCACAAAAATGGCCCCAGATGTACAATTTCAAGGTCTTTTAAGACTTAACTAAAACTAAGCTACCCAATTAAGAAATGATACTTAGATTATTTTAAGCCAACAACTGATCCCTCCAGACATGCAATGCGGACTTTTCTGTCCAATTGCAAGATACCACCCAAACCCGTGAAGAAAAAGGAAGAAGAAGGTGAAAAAGAACAACTTGCCTCCACCATAAAACCTCCATCTTGCTTCATATCCATCATTATATTCTAAAAACATAAACTCTAAGTTTTCCACCCTGTGATACTGCACACTTCTAACCAACTACACACCCATAATCCCAGTGCTATCAATCAATTTTGGAAGCTTTCTCCACAGCCTCAGGTCAAATGCAGTGTTCTCTTGTGGGTCTGTGCCCTTCAGCACAGAAAGTTGAAAACTCTCAGCATCCAAGATTCCAACACGTTTTGAACGCTCAGTCAGTGAACTCTTGCACTGAGCTGCTGCAATTGGTTGGCAGGAGGGAGCAAGATTTTCCACAAAGGTTTCTTTGTGCTCTGGAGTCAACCCCTTACCACAGAGGAATAAGCCATGGGTGTCCAGGTAGGAGATGTCTCTGGGAAGGGGTGGTGGCCACTAGAGGGTGGCCATGCCATAGACAGCACTGCCCTTGGGGACAGTGACTTCTTGGGGCAGCTCCAGCAGCTCCATGCATCAGGAACATCATCAGGATGAGCTGGCTGCTGGCCTTGGGTGTGCACCTGCCCAGGGACCACATTTCTGATCTGAGCGAGGCTTTGTACACCCTGATGGCTGATGGACAGGCAAGTGCCTTTCTTATCACGTGTCAGGGGAGGTGAAGAGGTGTCTGGATATCTGGGAAGGAAGAAAAGGAGAGGTGTGAGAATTGGGTGGTTGTCTAAGCGGGGCCATGAGTCTCCTGAGCTTCTCAAGTCAGGGGCACCACGGTGACATTTCCACCAGCTCGGAGCTGAAATGCCAGTTTTCTAAGCTCCAATTTTCATCTGCTTGCATCACAACCTCACTTTACACCCAGGCCAATGCAAACTCTGTCTTCTGGGTTATTGCTTGAAAGCCACGATGCTGTCAGGGAATGTAATGAGCCTCCACCCCTCAGTTTTTGCAGGTTTCTAGGTGGGACTTGTACTGCTGCCTGTGAACACATTGCATAACCTGAAGGACATTGTCCTGTGGCTGGAGGTGGCCATAGGGTAAGGCCATTGCTGAAAAGGGACAAAATAACTTCTCTCCTCAGTGCCTGGCTCTCTGCATGTCCCCCAGGCCATCTCACCAGCCCTGGCCACTTTCCAGCCTCCACTTCCCCTCCTCTGCTCTCCTGCTGTGGGATATCTCGTGATGGAGCTGATTTCCTCATTCATCCTCCCCCTGTTCTGGCTCTCAACAGATGCTCTCTGTTCCAAGGAGACTTTGGCAAACGAGCACATTTCTTCCTTTCCCTCCAACAGCCCTTTCCTGCCTCAGAACTGTCCCCACCATCCTCCTCGCTCTGTCACCTGATGCTCCCTCTTGCTTTGGCTCTCTTTTTGCTAACCTTTCCACCTGAAACAACTTTCAGATTCTAATCTTTCCCATCTGAAACAACTCTCCCTCGGCTCTGATTTCCTCCCTGGTTGCCACTTCTGTGCACACACCTTGCCAAGAGCCAGCTCATGTCTTCACTAAAGCCTTGGCTCATGTCACACGAGACCTCACGGATTTTGGGTTGTGCCCAGCATAGTTAATTTGTTCCTCCTGTGCTTTCTTGAAGCCTGAAGACACCACTGGGGCTGCTGACACAGTGGATTTGTCCCCTCCTGCTTACAGAGGTCTTATCCCAGCCCCTGAAATCCTGCTGGGTCCAAACCCTGGCGGTGTTTGCTGTGCTGTGTCCTTCCCACCCCTCTGCACACCCTCAGCCCATGGCATCTGGAGCCTTCCTCCATGGATTCTCTATGGCTGGCCACTGCCTTTCCCCATGGAATGGCTGATCCCAATTTCTCTTCAGCCTTCTTGTAGCCCAGGTGGGGAGAATTTATTTTAACCATCCTTATTCTTCTTAAGTATCTTCTTAAAGCACTACAACACTGGAATGGCAACAAAATGGAAGGTTTGTGAAGACTCAGCATTGTCTCTTTTACTTCTTTATAATTGGTTTTATTCGTATTGGTGTCTGCTGATGGTCTCTGACCATATGTAGTTGAATCATGGACTTGTGGGGTTTTGAATGAACAGGAATTTGATTGAGCCTGGAATGGCAAAGTGAATTTAATCCAGACATCTCTTTCGGTGGAGCTGTGATATCAACAGCAAAAAGTTTTGTTTCCTGGCATGTCCCAGGCAGTCAAATTATAGAATAGAGAATCATAGAATATTCCATGTTGGAGGGGACCCACAAGGATCAACAAAGTCCAACTCCTGACAGGCCAGGGTGTGGGATGCTCCCCAAAAGGACCCAAAGATGCTGGGAGACAGGCAAATATTTGCATGGCAGGCAGGCTGTTATTGCCAGCCAGCACCAGCTGGTCCCACACAGGTTCTGCTGGTGATTTTGTAGCTCAGTTTGAGCCTCTTAAAGGCTTTTCTGCGTTCATGGAAGGGGCTGGTTGTGTTTGTGCACCCCTGAACACCCCGCAGCACTGAAACACTCTCTAGATACTCTGATTTTAACAGGGAAGCAGGGAGAGGGGTGAAATGATCTCACACCAGCTCTGCAAGTTTGTGATTTCTGTGACTGGGGCAGAAAATACTCGACGAGGTCTCTTACACTTCCCACACTGTGGATTGAGATCAAGGTGCCTCCTGCCTTGGCTGTTAAAGGTTCCTGGTGTGTCCATGTTTGTAAAATTAACCTGTCCCTCCAGGGCTGGCTCCTGTCCCTCAGGGGCTGGTTTGACATTGCAAATATCAGACAGACACGAGTGTTTGCCCAGTGAAACGTGTGGGGTCTGCCCTGTCCTGCTCTGTGCTCTGAAGACATCTCCTCCTCAGCAGAATGGGGGCTGGAGAAACCTTGGAAAATGCAGCTTTCCAAGGCCATTTGCTAATGCTGTGTGCTGACTCCAAAGTCCTGAGGGGAGCAGGAAGAAATATGTCACCAGAGCTGGTAGAATTGCTTTGGTCTGATGGGCTTCCATGTTCCAGACTGGGAGAGGTGGGGTTGTTCAGCCTGGAGAAGAGAAAGCTCCAGGGAGTCCTTTCAGCACCATCCAGTGCCTAAAAGGGTGATTATGTAAAAGAGGGAGAGGAACTTCTAACACAGTAGATCCTAATAGAAAAGGGAGAGAGGTTTAAACTGATTTAGATCAGATATTAGCAAAATAATATTTCCTATGTGGATGGTGAGGCCCTGCACAGGCTGCCCAGAGAAGCTGTGGCTGCCCCATCCCTGGAAGTGTCCAAGGGCTTGGAGCAACCTGGGATAGTAGAAGGTGTCCCTGTTCATTTCAGGGGGTGGAACATTTTTTAAGGTGACTCCAACACAAACCATTCCATGATTCTATAATTCCATGCTCCCATGTTGGGCAACCCCTTTGTTTTGAGCCTGCATAGAATAGGCAGACCCTCATGGGAAGACAATTCAAGTTCTCATGCTCCCTTTGAGGGAGCATCTGAAAAATGGTTCCCAGGCCTCAAAAGGTAGGAGAACACAAAGGGAACCTGGAAGAGACTCAGGAAACCCAGATGCTCAAAGCTCATCAGGTTGGGAGGGAGATGCATCAGCAGGGTTGTGACAGAGGAATATAAATCACTGGGTGGTGTGGGAAGGGTGGACAGAAAGAAAATGTTCCCTGTCTCTATCTCTGCAAGAATTACAGGACATCAGATGAAACCAGAAATTGTAAATCCAAAACAAACAAGAGGAGGTGGCTCTTCCCCCAGTGTGTAATTAAGCTGTGGAACTCCTTGCAACAGGATGTTGTGGATGTCGAAAATCGATGGGGGTTCGTGAAGCAACAAGATAAATTGATGGAAGAAAAAAAATCATTGTGGGTAATTAAATACGAAATCGATCTCTATGGCACAGGAACCAACAAATTAGGAGCTGACTGCATATTTTGGGGAATTATCTTAATTATTTGCTGCACTGTGACATTCTTCTCTGGATATACATTGCTGGCCATGGTCAGAGAAAAGTCACTGGGGTGAATGGAACTTGCTGGCTGTTCTGCAGGTCCCACATTTTTGCACCTACCTGGTGGTAGATTAGGGCCCCCCATTTATTTTTTAGGTCCCAGGACTTGTGAGGATGCTGCAGGAGTTTTGATGGCTTGCTGTGGGAGTTTCTCCTGTCTTCTCACGGATATAATGCTAAGATAAATTACAACCCAGAGGTTTTTCACAGGTAAGGGTTTCAGTCATGTCCACAGGGATCATAAAATGGCTTGGAAACTGTTTGTGTCCTTAATATTCCATGCTCCCCATGCTCTCCAAACATCCTGATACCAAGTCAAGGTGCTTGCTCAAGCTGCATCTGCAGATGAGCTGTGGATCCTTTACAGTGGGACCCTGGATTCAATGGGAGCCATCCCAGTGTAACTGCACCTCTACTGGAGTTTGCTCACCTGCAACAAGGATGGCTTTGAGGAACATTTCATCATTTTCCCGATCCTAATTCATAGGAGTAATCTCGAGTGATCTCTAAGCAAGGCTTAGACTAAACTTTGCTAATTCTACATATTTCTCCATTTGCCATTTAAAGCAAACATTTGTTTTCTAGCCAAGGCACATCAGAGAAGCTTTTGCTGCCTTTTCCTCAGCCTTGTGTGGATCAGCAGCATTGATCAGATCATGCAGCACCTTTGGGACCTGAAGGCACTTCCCTGTCCTTGTGTCTGCTTAGCCTGAGTGCCTCATACCTTGCTTTCAGCTGGGATAGAATTAATTTCCTCCTTAATAACTGGTGCAGTGCTGTGTTTTGGGTTTGAATAACATTCCTCAGTACTATTAAAACACAAATATGTTCCCCCTTCCCAATGCCCATCCCCATTTTTATCCCTGCCATCTCCTCTCTGTTTATTGACCATACAGAGATGCAATTATGGGAGTCGATCCACCTAAAAAATGTCTGAACATCAACACCATCCATGTGGTGATTTTGTGGGTGGGGAAAGAGGAAGCAGCAATACTTTTGGCAGGTTTTTCTTCAAAGACTCCGTGCTGAGAAGCCTCAGACTCCAGGCACGTTGGCTTTTGCACAATGCCATCATCAGGGGTGATGGTTTTGTGACCTCTGGCTCCACGAGCCTTGAAACAGGACCTGTGCATTGGTCAAGAAGAACAGGGGCTTCAGGCAGGTTTTGATTTCCTTGTAAAACTGGCCTCTCAGGGTGAATACAGAGGAATCAGCAGGAATGGAAATCACCACCCTAATTTAATGAGGTGATCAAAGCATGCTGGGCCCTGCCCTGTGCTGGGTGCTGTCTGTGGTCCTTGCTAGTACAGCTTGACTTGGTGACATTTAGAGACACAGCATGTTCCCAGGGGGTGACCTTTTGAGCAAAGAAAGAAGGTCCTGTGCCTGGGAAGCTCCAGGCTGCTGAGTTTGCCCATGCACAGCCTGGTGCTCCCATTTCCCACGGATCACAAGGCAAGGGGGAAGTCACGATGCCAGCACTGCTTTTTTGACAGCTCCGATTCTCAGACTTGCTGCAGCTGCAAATTCACATCAGCTTCCCCATCTGGCTTCCCTCCACAGGGCCAAGGAGGGCACTTGCAGCAGGCCTGGGACAAGCCAAAACGTGCATCTTGCTGACAAATCCCTGCCCTGTTCAGAGCCAAATGTGAGAGGTGACTTTGTCCCCAAGTTGGAACACACATTTAGTAATTAGATTTGCAGCTGGAGAGTCTGAAGGCTGGAGGTGAAGGCACAAAACACAGGCTGAAATTTGGAGGGCAGGAAGAGTTTTTTACAGCATTTGGTGTCCATCATTGCATTGGGAGCCTGAATCTCTCTGATGCCTCTGGGCATCATTAGTCAAGCCACAACTGTGCAGAGCTGAAGGTGGCATTTCTTACATCCCAACTATTCCACTGGGACACCCCAGCTTCAGGTCCTTCTGTCCCTTAGGCTGACAAAAAATCAGTTTGATTCAGCAGTCTACTTCATGTTTACCTTCCCAAGAGCTAAAAGGAAGCATTTCTGCCCAAAACTCTCTGTGCTGCTCAGATCAGAAAGTTCCAACCCATTAACCTTTGTGGCAGGGCTGATGTGGGAGCTGCAAATCCAGCAATCAGCCTGTTCAGAGCTAAAGGACCTTATTGGGATTCAGAGGCGTGAGGTTCATAGGCCATTTTCATATCAGATGGAAATTTTGAGTAGCTGCACACTGCAGCAAATGATGTATTTACTTATAATCTATTACTGCATGTCAATTTTAAAGTTGAGATATCAGAAGCCTTTGTAGAAGGCGAGTGTGCAAAGCTGTGAGTTTGTGTGTTTCAGACCCATTTCACCTGGCAGCAGAAAACACTCTGGAGGTTTTTGTGCTTTATGAGGATGTTGCCAACATGAACTGAGGGCTCAGGAGTCCAGGATTCTTCACCCTGATCAGATCTTGACTTCCCTTCAATTTGTACAATATGTTCTGCCAAGTGTCACCTGAGATTGATTTAATGAATTTTCTTATAGCAAGTTAAAACCATCCCTCGAGTCCATCCCAGTTTAGGTGTGCTGCTCATTCCATGCCCAGGCAGGACATCTTAGGCTGAATGCCCGAAAAAAATCCACCTCCTCTCTGAGCCCATATTTTATGTTTGGATCAAACCAAGTCACCAGATTGACAAGAGAGGTTTGTGTAGGGCAGGAGGGACTCTGAATTGCTCTGAAACTGTGGTCCAAAGGCTGTCATGGTTTGTAGTTCTGACTTTTCTGCACACTGTGCTCCAAATCTGCTCTGCTTTGGGGCTGAAGTGAGACCCAGACCCTTTGGATGGTGCAGATGTCGGTGTGTGGGAGGGTGTGCGTGCACAGGGTTGCAAAAACGCTGATTCCTCACAAATTTGGCTGAACTGAGGTGGAGCTGAAGGATGGTCATGCCTCTCAAGATGATGATTTCCTCTTGTTTTCTTTCAAAAGTCCAGAGAAGGATTTGTTTTCACACCTTAGCCAGAAGCCAGACTGCAGCACCCCGAGTCCTGCCAGGCCCTGCCAAGGCAGATGGTACTATTTGACCTTCTGCAGTCACTTCCATTTTCATCAGCAGCTTTGTAAATGTTTCTGGGCAAAGGAACATAATCTTCTTCTATGAAACCTGCCAGGAAAATCCTCCTGGAGGCAGCCCCACATTATGTGCCTGCTCCCCTGTGCGTGCTGGGCTCTGCCTTAGGACAGGGATGAGTCTGTCAGGTTGTGCATCCTGGTTCTTCCTGGGAGCCTCCTCAGCTACTGATTTCACCAGACAAAGTCACTCCAAACATGGGGCCCCCGACCTCCCCATCCTTTTCCTTTGGGCTTATCCTACTGTGATGTAAACTGAATAACTCCTGCTTTATAAGGCAGCAGAAAGGCTCCAGCTACAGATGAATATACAAAAAAGCTTGAGTAAAAAATGTGCTTCGTGGTAAGTACTATTTAATATTTACATGCAAAGATTTTCCATCAGGATTAATTTCCTTTACTTTGATCCCAAAATGGTTTTGGTTGGAAGGACCTTAGAGAGAATCCAATTTCACCCCTTGCCATGGGCAGGGACACCTTCTGCTAGACCAGGTTGCTTCAAGCCTCATCCAACCTGGCTTTGAACACTTCCAGGGATGGGGCCATACTTCTGGCCATATGAAAGTCAGGAATGGAATCTAAATGTTGCTGAGGCTCAGAGGATGGGCTGAGATTTACTCCTGCGCTTGAGACACTGAAGAATCAACCCCCTGCTCCTGCTGTGGTCTGTGTTGAGAAGGTCTCTGCAGTGTCCCAGGTGTGTGTCCCACCTCTGGCTGGCTGCTGAGTTTGGTCAGAGTTTGTCCCTAAGGAGATGGAGGGGGAGGAAGAGGACTTTTCTCTTTCAACCCACTCACCCCTGGGACTGCTGCCTCTGCTGCTGAACCCAAACAGCAGCCAAAGGTCACAGCCTCAGTCCTCAAATGTCCCAGAAGAGGAAGTGCTGTACATGCTGAAACTGTCTCCTCGACAAAACAGCAAGACCAAAGCTGCAGCTGGGGCTTAAACAGCCCGACCTTGAGTAACACAGCCTTGGCAGCCTGAAGAGAAAGGTAAATGTGTGATTTGGGGTGGGAAGGCAATGGTGGGAGGGAAAGATTTGGCTTCCAGAAGGGTAAATCTCTCTGGATCCTAGTGAAAATTTCTTCTCTGCAAGAGTGGCCAATCATTGAAACAGGCTTCCCAGGAAAGTGGTGGCATTCCTGGGAGTGTTCAGAAATATGTAGGTGAGGCTACTGGGACATGGGCTAGTGCTGGCCCTGGCAGTGCTGGGTTAAGATTTGGACTCGATCTTAAAGGATTTTTCCAACTTAAATGATCCCATGATTCTGTGGTGATGCTCCACATGGGTGACAGCACAAGGAAAGGAGTGGAGGTGCCCTGCAGAGCACATCTGTGCCTCACATGGGCATTGCCAGGACCTCTGGGACAGCCAGGCTGGGTGGGGGCTGAGCCCCCAGCAGTGGATGGAGCTACTGGATCTGTCCTGGGGGTGGGAACCAATTCCTGGATTGAGACCAGCAACCCACTGGGCGTGGTGACAGCTGTGAGCTGCAGCTTGTAATGGCACTGACACAATCCCTGAGCATGGGGACATGTCCTGGCACATGTTTTTCATCTCTGGGCTCATGCTGGGGCTGAGGGCCTGCACACAGCCTGTGGCTTCATTCCATTCCTTCCTCGTTAGGGTATCTTGGCTTAAAGCATTCGAGTTGAAGCCTGGCTCTTGCCAACCTCCCGGGCTCTCCAGCACCACCCCAGCATTCCTGCACCATCTGCCATGCCCATATGCCCAAGGTTTTGTCCAAGGGCACTCTGCACACACCCTGGACACCAATCTTGGGGGGGTTGAGGACAGCCCTCACAAGCTCTTTGAGCTGAAGGAATAACAATGATTTCATTTTGTACCCAAAAAGAGCAGGTGACCCAGAAAAGACATGCAGCAGATCCAGTTCAGTGTGGACATGGTTAATCTACTCCAGGCAAGAATAGACAAGAGCCCACAGCATTTAACCAGGAACTGCTTCCTGCAGAGGGTGACTCGGGCACTGTGACCATAGTCCTGGTTAATGAGATCATTAGGAGCTGGTTCAAAAGGTGTGAAGGACCTGCTTGACCTTTTTTAGTGGAAAAAGTCCATGGCCTTGTTTTACACAGTGAAATGGAAAGGTCTGAGCCCCGGAGAAAGTAGCTACAGGCAGGAAATGTGGCTGGACATATGGACAGGTGGCCGTAAGGACTTTGTTTGCAAAGAGGAGCCGGACCAGGGTAAGGGACTGGCCTGGCCTGATTGGTTTGGGGGTTTTTGTGTGCTGCCTTGTGATAGGAGCAGCAGGAATAGGGGCAGGGCAGGGATTTTTAAGAGTAAAAGAAAGAGCAGTGACTTCAACCAGTGCAAACGGATTTAGGTCTGTTTTGGTCATTGGGTTACCTGACTGATGGGGCAGGGAAGCTCCCTACAGCACAGTCCAACAGCTTTAGGGATAATGTGAGTTGGAATGAGTTTGTAGGTGCTCCAGGGCCATGAACTGCCAAGATGATCTCATTATTTGACCAGGAGCTGCAGGAGAGACTTTTGGAGAAATCTTGAGCTCATCAAGTCATCAGCCTGGGATCCTGACTGCAAATCAACAAGCCTGGCTCTCTGAGAGTATGGAGGAATTGGTTTGTGAGGAGCTCCTCACACCATCCCATGAACTGGCAGTCAGCTTCCTGACAGAAATTTGTCCTGTCCAGTGGTAACATGTCCCTGGCTGTGCTGTATCAGAAATTCAACCAATGCAATGTGTTTTCTGTGAAATGCCCAGCATTCCACAAATCTGCACATTCTGATGGGGGAAAAAAAAAAAAAAAGTATTTGCCTGGAAAATTCCAAAGCATCCTGACAGGCTCTGTGTGGTATTAAGAAACATGACAGCATTATGGTGTCCATCCCATCCCCTGGGTGTAACCTCATCCCAGACCTGAATAACCTGTCACTCTTGGATAAAGCCTCTGGCTCTCTGCCCTGGCTACCCTGTCCCCACGGAGCTTGTTTCCATGGATTTCTGCCATGAATATGGCTTTATCTTGGTCTCCTAAGGAAACATAACTTTTGTGAGCACACTTTGCACAAATATGGAAGAGGCCTGGCTTCATGCGTGACCTTTGTTCTTTACCTTCCCTTGAAGCATTTGACCAATTTCCACCAGATTTCATGGCAAGAGCCACAGATATAAGCTGGTGGTTGACTCGCACCAGAGTGGGATACAAGGCACAAATCCACATGGAATCATTAGGCATTGTCATCTGTGACATGTTGAACTATTGTTCATGTTGAACTATTGTTCTCTCTCCACTTCTCTTTTCATCCCTGCAGGGTGAGATTGAAGGGGCCAAGGAAGGTGCATATGGCTGGGAAAAGGAATTTGCAGTGTTTTCTCCCTTTTGCCTTCTATATGGGGTTTGCAGTAGCTCTCCCCAACCCAAAGTCAGGCTGGGTCCCTTTGCCTTTCCCTCTGGATGTTTCTCTGCAGAGCAGAGCCCATGAAGCTGCTCTCCAGATCCTTCATTGGCCTCCAAAAGCCTCTGAGATTCAGCTGCTGTATAAAAGGAGGAGAAGCTAATTTTTCTTTTTAATGTAGCACTTTTGACTTGGCCGTCCAGAAGCCTACAATGTGGAAACAACAAACATTCCTGCTGCAAAATTCATGTGATCCTCAAGGGATTGCAGGGAGGCTCCAGGAGTTTGGAAGTCATAAGTCAGCCCTTCAGCTGAAGGCTAGAAAATTCAATGGATTTTGGTGTGTACAAGACTCGATAAAATCTGGGTTTCTCCATTATTGAGCAACTGCAAGGGTGGGGTTTAAGAAGGGTGATGAAAATTTGGACACTCCTGATGACAAGGTGTGAGCTGGCGATGTCCCTTGTCCTAGAAACATCTCAGGTGAACAAAATGCATCAACACAGAAATGAGATGTTTTCTGGCATCTGATAAAACCTGTGAGCTCTGGCATCCAGACCCTGCCCTGATTGTAAAATGGCCACAGCCACCACCAAAAGCAAGAGTCATGCGTTGTCCACACGTACACAGGATGCCTGGAATTACCTCCAGGAATCACATCCTACAGGGATGTCATTTGAGGATGGAGTCCACTCTGCTGGGAGTGTTTGGGCTGAACAACACCTCTTGTCCCACCTGCATCCTGCAGGAATGAGAGACTCTGTAATGGACCAGCAATCTCCATGCTGCCAGCCAATGGGATCCTTGGAAAAAATCCAGGTGCTGCCAAGCCACCCTCCGACCCTGCTCTTCTGGAGACACAACATCTCCTTGCACTCCTGGTTTGGAATAGGAGTTTCCTCCACAGCCACCCAAATATGAGGCTGTGGTGCCAAAGAGGTTCTCACGATCTCCTGTGTGACAGTGGTGGACGTGGGGAAGGTGATGATGTCAAGGGTGGTTGCTGCAGCAACCCCAACATCAGGGTGTGTGCCCCCTTTCCAAGAATGTGGCTGTGGGCTGTGGGGTCGCAGCTGAAGCCCTTGGATGGGGTGGATGGAACACGAGGATCAAATCAATATCGAACCAGGAAAAGCAGGGAGGGGAAAGACAAGTGTAGGAAAGAGCCACAAAATGAATTTGAGGGGGATAATGGCAATCCATGGAGAGCAGTATGATTAAAGGCCTGATCTGGCTGCTGTGTGCCATCTCTGGGAGTGGCCACCAGCTGGCATTGACCACCAAACACTCCGTTTCTTGCTGACTTGGTTTGACCAAGCAGGGAGACCCCAGTGATGGAGGGAAGGCCACAGCCTGCTCTTGCACTCCTGACCTATGTCAAAAGCAGAATATAAACCTCTATGTCATGAGAAGAGCTTCAATTAAAAAAAATTCCAGGTGAGGGACCCTGGTCTCTTTCTGGGGGTTCATGGAGAGGATCCCATTGGAAGGCAGAGAAAACCATGGAGCAGCAGAGACTGGCGGTCTCTTCTTCTGGCAGGTTTGAATTTCCAAGTGTGGTGGGCAGAGGACAGTCAGCACATGGTGATGGATATCATGATTATGGATAGATGGCATTATTATGGATTATTGTGTCTGCCCCATCCCTGGAAGTGTCCAAGGCCAGGTTGGACAGAGCTTGGAGCCACCTGGGATAATGGAAGGTGTCCCTGCCCATGGCAGGGGGTTGGAACTAGGTGGCCTTTAAGTTGCCTTCCGACTTAAGCCATTCTGTGATTCTAAGATTCTGTGATTTCTTGATGGGTTACCTCAGTGGCAGGTCTGCAGAAAGGTCTGGGGATCCAAAGGGATGAATCTTTAAGCTTCAGGATCTCAGTGTACCCCCCTCTCCTGTGGGAAAATCACCCTGGTTACCCTTAATGTGGTCATTATTGAGGTGTCAAAATTCTCTTTTGCACCAGAGGAAGAGCCAGGCACAGCACTTACAAAGCTGCATCATTCAAGACAATCTCCAGGTTCTCCCCTGGACTGCAGCCCAGAGGTGCTTTGTCTGAATTTAGCAATGCTCTCTGATACGTGGGATTTAGTAAAAAATAAGGGCATATATCAAATTCCCTGAGTGCAACAAGGAGAGGGGTCAGCACCTTCCTGCTTCCTAACCTCACAGCTCAGTGCTGTGGAACAAGGATGTGTGTTGGAATGAGAGGGGTGGGCCAAAGGCCACCAGGCTCACCCGAATTTCAAATCCCTTTGCTCCCTTACAAGCCCAGGGAATCTCCACCTTCCAAACACACAAAAGCAATAAACTGAAAGGCCTCTCTCCGAGTCTCTCCTGATTGAAAACTATTAGCCAGATAAGCTGAATATTCTTCTTTTAATTTAATTTTAATAACCAAAACATACTATGCAGGCAACAGATCTGATATTTCTTGGCTAGCAGGGATGATTAGATCTCTATAACTATATGCTATGAAGCACTCTTGCTACAATAAATAAAGGTCAAAGGCAAGACACTTCCTGCTACTTTTGCTGACACGTGGCTGCCATTTAGTGATTCATAATCTCTACACACGGCTTGGCACACGCAAGGGATTTTTTTTTTTTTTTACAGGAGCTGTTTTCCACTTGTGCAAACACAACAAAGGATTTAAAGGGACCTGCTTTGAGCCACCTCCACCACCAGCAAGATTCAGCGAAAGGTAACAAAGATGAGCAGGACCATGGGCTGAAGGTTGAGCTATGCATAAGTGGGAGCTGATTCTCTGCTGGCTTTTAGGGGTCTTCGAGCTGGAAAAAGTTTAAAGCTATGCCTGATTTTGATTTTTTAAAATAATTTTTTCTTTCTGTATATCCCAGTGCCTTGTGGAACTGCATAAGTTCTGATGTGTCTGAGTGGCAGATAAAAAATGCTGGGAGATAAGAAAATCTGATGGTGTTTGGGTAGGATTGTGGTGGGCTCTGGTGTTCTGGTCCCCAGGCTGGGATTTAGTTGTGACATGGACTCAGATGAGATAAATTTTATTATCTGGACAGGAAAAGGAAAAAATAGTACAGGAATTAAGTGTTTTGCCTTGTTGGGTCTGACCTGTGGTTTGTACAATGTGTTGGCAGCAGGTGTACAGGGGCAAGTGCAAAAAGATGTGAAATGCTCTTCATATTTAGGAAGAAAATTGGGTATAAGCTGCTTGCTTCATCCATCAGGCATTCTTAGTTCTGAAGAGTTAAGTTGTGTAAGGCTGTGGTTATTTTATTTGAGACAACTGTTCTTCTGCTTCTTTGGAAAATATCAGACAAACCTGAAACATCAGGATGTGGAGAGCTGCTGGGTATTTGGGTGTTTGTCCTGAATTCAGTGAAAAGGAATGACTTTTTAATGCACTCTCACGATTTCTCAGACTGCACTAAAAATCTGCCTCATCTCCCACTTTGTTTTGTTTCAATGAACTCATAAGATGCTTCCAGCTGGAGGAGGACTGGGAGCAAGTAATTCCATGAAGGATTGTCTGTTACCTTTGGTGGTCGGTCCACTTAATTTCCTTTTGGTAACTTTATTTTTCTACTGTGTATTCATGAAACGTTCAGGGAAATGGTTTGAATTCTGTTGTTTGAGTGAATTCACCATGTAGTCATGGAACTATAGAATCATGGAATGGTTTGGGTTGGAAAGGACATTGAGGATCATCTTTTTCCAATCCTCTGCCATGGGCAGGGACACCTTCCATGATCCCAGGTTGCTCCAAGCCCTGTCCAACCTGGCCTTGGGCACTTTCAGGGATGGGGCAGCCACAGCTTCTCTGGGCAAACTGTGCCAAGGTCTCACCATCCTCACAGGGAACAATTTCTTCCCAATATCCATCTAAATCTTCCTTCTTTCAGTCACTTTGGGGTTTGCATAACAGCCCAGCTCAGAGACCACTTAGTTTTTCAGCAGGAGCCAGTCCTTGCATGGGAGCCAACAGCTGAGGGGCACAGGAGAGAAAAAGCTGACTGAGGAAGGGGAATCTGAGTGGGAGCCGTGCAGTCCATGGTCCTGCTGACTGAATCACGCTGCTGATGTCATTTATTTAGGGCTGTTTCCTGCTGAGGAACACGCTCAGCACCACACAGGTCTCCAGCCTCTGCTGGCACGCTCTGGAGCCGTGACTCACCGGTGCTGTTTGCTGGGCTGAGTCACTTGTGTGGACAGAGACCTCACAGAAAATATTCCTTGGTGAACAAACTACCCCAGGATCTCAGTTAAAAAAAAAAAAAATCCAGGTTCCTTTCTGGTGTTCATTGCCTGATGAAAGGAGAATTTTTCTCCTTCAGTGGAATATCTCTGCTCTGAGGTGGTGTCTGGGTGTAGAGTGACCTGTGTTTCCAGCTGGCAGAACAAAGGCAGGGATCGTGTTTGAAGGCTGTTTGTTCAGCATGCCAGTAACAAGACTTTGGGCACCTGGAAACTTTGGCAAGCAAAGCCTGTATTTCATGACCTTTTTATTTAATTTTTTTTTCTTCTGAATTCTAAGGAAATAGAGGGGGAAAAAAATTTAGGTTTTTTTTTTTTTCAACCAAAAAGGAGGGGGAAAAAGTTGTTCCAGGGCCAAATTATCACCTGCTCACTTTAATATTGGCTCAGATAAGTAAAAGGAAAAATGAAGGAGCACACAAAGGAGGTCTGGAAAAATCCTGTGTTCAAGGGACTGGGTAGTCAGGGAGCAGCCAGTCAGTGTCTTGGCTCTATGGAACTAATGGCCAGCAAAATAAATAAGTGGGATAACTCCATGAAGGTGGGCCCTCATGCAATGGGTAGCTGAACTGGAAACATCTTTCTGAAGGATATTGTGGATACAAAAAGGTTCAGGAGGTAAATGGACAACTGAGAGATGACAGAATTTATTGAGAGATATTTTCTGGGATTCACTAAGCAGATAAATCCCATCAGGCTCAGGATATCCCTTGAGGTGAATATAATGAAGGCAAGGAGATCTCTGGGGTGATTTGTTTTCTGTGTTTGACCCTGTGATAATTTACTTGTGGGGAACAAAGTTCTGAGAATTCCTTGCATTTCAAATTCCAACAGACCCAACCTCGAGCAACTGCTTGTGGCTACTGGTTTTATTTTTTTTTCCCATCACTTTAACCTGAAGCAGCAGAAAGGAAAATGAGTTTGGCCACTAAAGCCATGGCACTTTGCACCATGTGAGCAGAGCTGGGAACAGCATCCCTGGGCACAAGGGGCAGGAAAGTGTCCTCTAAATGATTGAGGTGCCCCAAATGAGAGCACTTTATGAGGATGTTCAGCTTTGTCTTACATTTTCTTTTCCAAGTCCCTTCCTACCTTCATCTGCAGCAGCCAAAGCAGCTTCCCAGGCAGGATGGAGCCTTAGCACTGTGGCTCTTTTTATTCTCCTAATGTGTCCCAGCAACACTGGGCAGCCAGCCTGGCATTTTGACTGAGATTTTAAAGGCTTGCTATTACAGATTTCTCTTTTTTCCATTTATGTCCCAGCAACACTGGGTTATTTTACTTTTTTTTTTTCTTTTGTTAAACTCTTGTTTTGCCCTTCCTTTAGGGACTAGGACAAGGGACTTAGCTCCTCAAAAATTATTTGGGTGCCAGATGCCTGCTAGCACCCATCACCAGCTGTAGTGTGCTGCTACCTCTCTCCTTTCCCACCTCAGAGCCAGGCAAACATATTCTGCTCTTTTCAGATTATATCTTGGAGATCTGAATGTCACAGCAGGCTGTGCAGTTTAACACAGGAAACATTTGTGCCTGCTATTTAAGAGAAATAAGTTGCTCATGTTTCCCTGGGAACCAGCCTGTCAATCGAGCTCACTTGACTCCCCTGTTATTAAAATAAAAGGTGAAAGAGTCAATGGATATATTGCAAGTTGTGAAAAGGCAAAAACGCTATCTGGGTGTATTTTGTGTCCAAAATACGCATCCCTATGTAAAGAAGAATTGTTTTTTTTCAGCTTTTTCAGATGGATTGCTGTTGTTTCAGATTACTTGTGCTGGCAGTGTTGTGTCTTCACACACAGAACTTGGAGCTGACTGTAGCTCAGCAGTTGTTGCATTACGTCTGTGTGCAGGTTATACACAACACTTGCTCCCCAGGCCCCCTGGCACTGCTTTTGTGGCTGTACCAAGCCTGTGCTCTTTATCACCCCTCTTAGGCCGGTCCTTCAGAGCTTTCCTCTCCACCCCAGGAGTGTTCCTCACCTCCTTTTTTGTGGGTTTATAGGAGGGTTTGTCTTTAAGACCTGCCACTCGGAGAGGAGGCAGGTTGTCCGTGGGGCAAGGCTATTTTTAGGGAGCGCAGTGCCAGGATGGCTCACGGCCCTTGGCAGAGAACACGTGCGGAGCACAAAGGCAGCCTCTGTGCTCAGGGCTGCAGAACTGGGCACCCTCAGGAGCTGGGAGCCAGGCACGGGCAGGGAACAGGGCACAGCAGGAAAACAGAGCTGCTCTGGGCAGGGAGAAGGGCACAGCAGGAAAACAGAGCTGCTCTGGGCAGGGAGAAGGGCACAGCAGGAAAACAGAGCTGCTCTGGGCAGGGAGAAGGGCACAGCAGGAAAACAGAGCTGCTCTGCGCAGGGAGAAGGGCACAGCAGGAAAACAGAGCTGCTCTGGGCAGGGAGAAGGGCTGAGGCTGCTGTGGGCACCACGGTGCCAAGGCAAAGGAGGGGAGGCAGGGGCTGCAGAGACCAGGATGGAAACAGGAGAGGTTCTCGGGATCATTCTCTGACTTTTGCAGGTATCAGCCCTTGGCTTTTGAAGGGAAATATCCAAACCAGAAACATAATGCCTGGAAGAGACCTGAAAGACCTGGCCAGTGCTGGAGATCCAAAATGGGACTAGTTTGCATTTTCCCACCGTGCTTTCCTCTACCTGCTGTGAGGAAAGGCAGGAGCTGCGCTGCCGTCAGCGGCAAAGCCTCCTCCCAGATTTCCACATCCAACCCTGTTCCTTTGCACCTGCCAGATTTTCATTTCCTGGATTCTTTTTGTGTTCAGAATAGTTTAAGTGATTGTGGTTTCATGCAAACTGTGCTGAATTGGTGACAAAAGGGTGTGGGTGTTCATAGCTGCTTTCACAAGAAGGCATGTTGGGTGAGATAAGACTGGATCTCTCAGGAATAATTTGTGAAGGATGTGCTAGAGGTGCACAAAATAGTGATAAGTTGCTGAGAATCCAGCTGGTCCTTGTGTCACACAATATAAGGACATGAGAGCACTGAGGGCTGGAGCACCTCTCCTACCAGGAAAGGCTGGGAGAGCTGGGGGTGTTCACCTGGAGAAGTCTCCAGGGAGAGCTCAGAGCCCCTGCAGGGCCTGAAGGGGCTCCAGGAGAGCTGGAGAGGGGCTGGGGACAAGGGCATGGAGTGACAGGAGCCAGGGAATGGCTCCCACTGCCAGAGGGCAGGGATGGATGGGATACTGGGAAGAAATTCTTCCCTGTGAGGGTGGGGAGGCCCTGGCACAGGGTGCCCAGAGAAGCTGTGGCTGCCTCATCCCTGGAAATATCCAAGGCCGGGTGGGAAGGGGCTTGCAGTGACCTGGGCTAATGGAAGGTGTCCCTGCCTATGGCAGGGGATGGAAACAGGATGATCTTTCAGGTCCCTACCAATCCAAACCACTCCAAGAATCTATGATTCCATGATGAATGGAAATAGCCAGCTCCATGCAAAGTAAAGGATGTGCCGCTGATATTATTCCTTGATTCATTGTCAATATTTACCTGAAGAAAGCAGACCAGCCCGTGGAAACAAAATCCAAAGAAGGTTATTAAATAGAGAGGAACCTTGCCTACCCCACAAAGCCCCTGACAGAAAATAACTGGGAGCTGAGAGTCCTTTTCTCCCACTTGTGGAGACTCAGGCTGTTCCCTGGCCAGCACACCGGTGTGTGGAGAAGATAGTGCCCACTTTTTAATCTGCTTCCTGCCTGTGCTCCAGGGAAAGCATTTCCAATTTTCCTTATCCAATTGAAACCAAAAGGGCACTTTAGGTACAAGAATTCACAGAAATGGAATCATGAAGGATTTTTAAATTTAGCAGAGAGAAATCTGTGGTAAGAATAAATAACTGAGATTGAAGCTTGACAGATATAAGCCAGGAAGAGCAGCACATTTCAAGTTTTCAGGGTGTGTGGGCTTGATACCCCAATTTATTGAGGATTGCAAAGGATCTTCCACACGTGGATTTTTTTCCCATAGTTGAGACTGGATGTTTTTCTCAGCAGCTATATCCTTCCAGAAATCCATGTAGCAAAGTGTCAAAGCCTGTAGGTCTCAGGATATTAGAAGAAATTACTCCTTGAGCAGTCTCATTCCAGAAATAGCCTTCCTAGAAGGGAATAAGGATGAACAAACATGGGAGGGGAATTTCTCCTCACCTGGACTAGTTTTATTTCTAACCACAAAGGTGAGCTGGGTGGTTGTTCTGTGTCCAGATTGTTCATCATCAAGGGGAAATATTTATGAGAGCTCCCTGTCACTTGGAGAGCCTGTCAAATAGCAAAGGTCATTGTTACTCATTCCCATGAACTGCTGCAGCTACACTGGGATGACTGGAAGGTCACAAAGGCTTTTTTAGCAAAGGGCAGACTCTCTGAAGTGACTTTTGAAACTGCCTGTAGCCTGGATTTTCTTTCAAAGGGAGGCTGCTGAGTTTTCAGGTTCCCTTTGTAGTCTTGGTAAAACCTTTAATTGACTTATTGTCAGGGGATTGTGGGGAAAAGGGGGAAAACACCCACAAGAGGCGATACTGTTTGATCTCTGTCCTTCCTTGTTGTGCTTGTGAGCCACAGCCTTGCTTCAGATAAAATTTCTGGTGGGATTTTGTATTTATGTTAGAATGTTTCTGTCTCCTGCACCGGACGTGGGTTTGGTTTTTCTCCTGGGAATGTATGTTTTTGTTTGAGTGCTCAAGTGTTCCTCAAGTGGGTGAATGAATCATGGAAATTTTGTGTTATGGACGGATGGAAAGATAATAAAGCATTATATGTGGGCTTTCATGGTAAGTTTGCTTTGCAGGTAAAAGAGATTAGTCTTTCTCTAGTAAACAAACAGTGCAGAGGATGGAAAAGCCAGCTGGGCTTGTTTGGAGTCGCTGTAGTTATTTAATGCAGGTAATTTTTTCAGACTGTACGTGGTGTCCTGCTTGGGGAAACACAAGCAGCTTTGTCACTGTGTGTCGCCCTGCCCAGAGCAGGAGCCAAAACCAGTACCCAGGTACCCTTAGGATAATAATTCCTGGGTTAGAAAACTGGAAACCCCTCTTCTAACTTACAGATTTTCTGTTCAAGTTGTATTTTAACTTCATGAAGGTCCTACCAGATGTCAGAGTGTGAGTGGATCCCCCAAAAACTTGAGTCAAACTCATCAGGCCTTTTCACTGCAGCCATGCTTCTAATGTCAAAGCCAAATCTTGGCAAGAGTGGGCAACCTCTGAACACAGCACACCCCATGGCTCATATCAGGGTGTAATATCTTTGTATTAATATTCCTGACTTCAAGTACATAACACCACTTATCCCAAAAATTTGAAATCTGAGGATGAAAAATGCTGTGCAACAACAGTAAAAGGCAAAACATTTTTATGCCAAACTTCAGGAATGTGGTGTTTTGGAGCACAGAGGGTTACTCTGGGCTTCCTGTTCTTATCTGCCACTCCTGCTCTCTTTTCCAGCCAGCTGGATCCTTATTTTTCTAAAAAAAGCTTCATTGCAGACTTAATGCTCATCTCACCTGACAGTTCTAGGAATGGGGCATTATGTGGGTCAATAGGAATCTAGAGAGCAATCACTTAATGGCTTTAAGTCATTATTTTGCTTGGCAGAAAATAGAAAAAAAAGCAGCATCAGTCAATCCAATAGATCTTCTTGGCCAGACTTCAAACCTGAAATACAAACTCCAAACCCAGAAATACAATTTCACAGAGTGCCCAGGTACCTTCCCACCCTCCATGTGCCCACCATGAGCTCTCCTGATTTGTTTTCTGGAATTCCTTCCCCATCTGAAGGTGTGTGTTGAAGGACATGAGACCTGAGCTATTTCTGTCCATTCTGTGGTGCAAAAAACCCTTCCAAAAGAGACCTTCCAGGCAATTCTTCACTTTTCTTACTTCACATTGATTATGTCTCTGGATTGCAGCTCTGGGCAATCTTTTCAGGTGTGTTGCACAAGGTCTTTGTCCTCCCTGTTTTTTTAGGTTAGGCTCTCCAGACTTTTACCATTTGCTTTACATTTCAGTCATAAACCTGTCCTTCAAGAGTGCTTCACAGGAAAGATGCTTTATTCACTCTGTGGTCTGCTTATAGAAAACAAATGTCAAAGGTATAAAAAATGCTGATTTTAGGATTTCATCAAATTTCCTTGGGACTACTGTCTGCAAAAGGCACCAGCCCCAGTCATATCTGTCAATTACTCTTCCTTAATGCATCGAACACTATATTAAACATGGGCTTGCAAGATATTTTAGCTTTATTTTCCCATAGGTAATGGCATTTCTGTCTACCCTTAAAATGCCTCACAAGCATTCCTAGGGTTTAGGGCTCTGTTGCCAAATCTAAACTGGAGAAAGAGAGTAGAGCCCAGGGGACTCCTAATACCCAGAGCTTTCTAGATTTAGTTCAAATCCTTCATGTTGCAGCCAGGCGAGCTCAGAGCTGGTGCAGCCCTGCAGCAGAGCTGTTTATTTGCTGTGGAGGAAATAAAAGTGCCATTCAGTAGGAATTGGCTCCCCAGCTTTCCCAGCTGCTGGGTGACAAGCATCCCTCACGGTTCAGCTTTCCTGTGGGTACAGGGGGCACCAATCTGTCCTTGTGGCTCCTCTTTGCCCAGGAACAAACACAGCCTGGATTTGAGGTAGCCCTGAGGGACAGGTGTTGCTCTCTGAGATGCTGGGGACTCCAGGCAGGAAATCCTGGCTTCCCTTCCATCCTCTGCAGATAAGGATCTCCAAGCTGGACCATCAAACTGTCCCTATTTCCTTATCACCTCTGACTTTGTCAGGTCTGGTGGGAAAGGCTGCTCTTTCCAGCCTCGTTGCCAATTCCTCTCTTTCCAGATATAGCTGGTTAGAGCAGGGATATGGCTCATTTCCCTGGAGTCCTTTAATTTTCAAAGCTCTGCTTCCATCTGTAGGCTTGGTGGAGACTCAAGTGCTGAGGCTGTGGAGCAGGTGTGGGAGGGCAGAGCCCACCACCAGGCACAGGCTGGCTCCTGGGGTGTGCTGGATGGGGACAGCCACCCTGATGGCTGGCAGGCTCACAAACAGCGTGTGACCATAGAATCATAGAATATTCTGAGCTGGAAGGGACCCACAAGGACTAACCAATACAATTTCTGACCCCTCTGGCACATGACAACCCCAACAATCCTATCCTCTCCCTGGGAGCGTTGTCCAAACACTCCTGGAGCTCTGGCAGCTTTGGGGCTGTGCCAAATCCCTGGGGGGCCTGGTCAGTGCCCAGAACCCTCTGGGGGAAGAACATTTTCCTAATATACTAAACTCCACCTGAAACAGCTTCATGCCATTTTCTTGGGTCCTGTCAGTGGCCAGCAGAGAGCAGAGATCAGAGCTGCTTCTCTACTTCCCTTCCTGAGGAAGCTGCAGACCATGGTGAGGCCTCTCTTCAGTCTCCAGCTAAACAAACTAAAGGACCTCAGCCACCCCTTGTAAAGCTTTCCCTCTAGAGCCTTCCCATATTTCATGCTGCTCCTTTGGATGCTCTCTAAAAGCTTTATATCCTTTTTATATTGTCCCTTGTCTTATACTGCTTGTCAAACATTACAGTGGCTTCAGCATCTGGGTGCTTCAAGGGGCTTTGAAGGATTTTAAGTCCTGTGGTGATGGCAGCACTGAAGGGCAGTCAGGGAGGCTCAAAGTCTGGAGAAAAATGACCTGCAAACACTGCAGATATGAAATTGAAAAGTTTGCACAGTTGTCTGATACCTGATGGAAGCTGGGAATCCCAAATCTCTGTTATTCTTGCTGTTTTCCCCAGATGTTTTGGCTGCCTCAGCAACCTCAGCCCAGCCGTGCAGGTGCAAACCTCTGGCAGGCGGCTGAGTGTGTTTTATAAAACCTTAAAATGCTTGAAGGCAGCGTGCAGACATGACTGATTTCCATCCAAGGCGCAGTCTTTCCTCCAGACTTTCCCTCCAGGCATCCAAAAGCAATTTCAGCCAGCATTTAATGGGAAGGCTGCGGGATGTCTGAGTGCTCCAGCTCCATGGTGGACCCGCATCCCGTGAGTTACACATTGTTCAATCCTGGTCACAAACTTTTTTTTGGAAAGAAGCTGTAATTTAATAAAACCTGTGTTTACAGGGCTGCTGCTTGGAGAGGAGAATTTTATCCTGCAGCTGCATGAAAGGCATCAAATTCAGAAGGAACATCTTCCCTTTGCTTTAGGGCTCTGAGTGCCAACTCCCAAACTCTGACACTGGAACTGGATTTTTGTGGCTTTCCCCTCCATTTGGAGGAAGTCTCCATGGCATAGGCTCTGTGCCCAGAGCCAATTAAGAGTATTCTTATTATATACAGAATTGCAGAATGGTTTGGGTTGGAAGAACATTAAAGATCATCTTGTTCTAACCCCCTGCCATGGGCAGGGACACCTTCCACTAGACCAGGTTACTCAGAGCTTTGTCCAAACTGATCTTGAACATTTCCAGGAATGGGATATCCAATACATTTAGTGTATGTGTGTATATATATATATATATATATATATATATATATATATGAAACATATATATATAGATGAAACATATATATGAAACATATATATATAAACATATATAAACATATACATGTTTATTTTTTATAAATACATATATAAATGTGTATTATAATATATATGTAGTACATATATGTTATGAATACCTATATTTACATAGCATATATATTATATATTGTAGTGTATATATATTGGAGAAGGTCCTTTGCTAGCTTTTAGGGGTCTTCAAAAAAAGTTTAAAGCTACGCCTATTTTTGATTTTCTATAACTTTTTTTTTTTTTTTCAGTATATGACACTACCCCGTGCAACTGCGTGAACACTGGTATCAGTGAGTGGCAGAAACCAGATGGTGAGAGATAAGACAGCAGGATGGTGTTTGGGCAGGACTCTGGAGGGCTGTATTTTTCTGGACCACAGGCTGGGCTTTAATTGTGAGGTAGACTCCGATGAGATTAATTTCATTGTCTGGACAGGAATAGGAAAATACCTCGTGCAGGAATTAAGTTATTTTCCACACTGGGTCCGCCCTGTAGTTTGATGAACGCCCCGGAGCAGGGGTATCAAAGCAGCTTTGAAGTATACCAGCAACCGCAAAAAGTGAAAAAGACCCGTTTCACTTGGGAAGAAAATTAGGTTTAACACGCTCTCTTCACCAAGCAGGCGCCGATATCCTTAAGAGTTCCACGTTCAAGTCGCTCGGGATCACGAGCGGGGCGGAGCAGGCGGCGGAGGCGGAGAAGGGGAAAGAGGCGGAGGCGGAGAAGGGGAAGGAGGCGGAGGCGGGGGATGCTCGAGGCGGAGCCGGGGCGGGCCGCAGGGGAGGCGGCTGGAAAACAGGCCGGCGCTGGTTCTCGGCCCGCAGTGCCCGCAGCCGCCGCTCAGCCGCGCCGGGAGCCGCTCAGCCGCGGGAGGCAGCGAGGCGAGAGCCGGGCGGGCGCCCCGACCCCGACAGTCCCTCCGGCACCGCACAGAGAGGTACGCGGCGGCCCCGCTGCCCTCGGAGCGTCCCCTGGCGCCGTGCCCTCGGCCCCCTCAGCCGGCACCTGCGGCGGGGCTGCCCGGCTCCGTCCTCCGGGCGGCGGCGGGGAGAGGGCGGGGGGCTTTGTCTGGGGGCACAGAGCCGGGACCCGTCCCACACGCTCACCTCGCCCAGCTGCTCCGGGGCCGCTCCCCGTGCCCCGTCCCCAGCACCACCCGAGGGGTTCAGCCCGTGCCCCATCCCGAATGCCATCCGCAGGGTTCAGCCCGTGCCCCATCCCGAATGCCATCCGCAGGGTTCAGCCCTGTGCCCTATCCCAAACGCCACTCTCAGCCCGATGCCCTATCCCAAATGTCATCCTCAGGGTTCAGCCCTGTGCCCCATCCCAAACA
>QUSF01000005.1:44887416-44950537 GCA_003676055.1 Chloebia gouldiae | reverse complement strand
CAAATGTCATCCTCAGGGTTCAGCCCTGTGCCCCATCCCAAACACCATTCTCAGGGTTCAGCCCTGTGCCACATCCCAAAGATGACCCTCAGCCCTGTGCCCCATCCCAAACACCACTCTCAGGGTTCAGCCCTGTGCCCCATCCCAAAGACGACCCTCAGGGTTCAGCCCGGTGCCCCATCCCAAACACCACTCTCAGGGATTAGCCCCGTGCCCCATCCCACACATGATCCCGGAGGAACCAGCCCTGTGCCCCGTCCCACACACCGCCCTGTGGGGCCGTGCCCCATCCCACAATTTCACCTCCCCAAACTACTCCAGGGGACGTTCGCTGTGCCCCATCCCAAACTCCCCAAAACCACCCCAGGAATTCGCTGACACTCATTCCTCCGCCCCCTGACACCCCAGCCCAGGTGCAGAGCAGGTTCATCCCCGCTGTTTTTATGGGGACCGTGGGAGAAAGGATCGCTCTCTCGGCTAGGGGCAGAAGGCGCATGGTTGTGTGGGGATTTTGGGGTGGTTTGGGTGTTTTTCCCCCCCTCCCGTGTGTCGGTGAATCTCCCGCGTGTGACACGAGTCCGCGCGTGTCTCCGCATTCCCCGCCTGGCGTTCCCGGTGATGACACCGAGAGGCGAGGTTTAAGTGGGGCAGTCACCGTGCTGGGGATGCGAGTGACGAGCGGCGAAGGCTCGCCCCCAGCTTGTTTGCGTTTCTGCTGTTTTCGTGTTTATACAAAGCTGTTACAATACCGGCAGCTTGGCGGCTCACACCGGCGTTTTCAGTCGAATCCGTCAATTTGTGTGGAATTGCTCCCTCTTTGAGATCGGTGTGGTAGATGAGGGATAAATTCTGAATGCCGGTAGTGAAATGCACAAAGCCAATTGTCAGTTACGGAAACTCAAAACAAAGCTTTTATTTACATTCTCAACCCCGTACACAGAGTTGCGCTGCTGCATCGTTGCTCTGCTCATCCCAAAAATGTTTTCTGTGGATTATAGACACGCTGTCTCAGACCTGGTGCCGGGACCAGCTGTAATTGCCTGATATATTAGATGTAAACACTGGCTTTACATAAAAGTGAAACCATATGTATTGCTTAACACATGTCCACTCTGTGATCCTGCACAAACAAAGTCGAGCCCAGAGCCCTGTCCTTAGCTCACCCTGTTGATCCACATTTCCCGTAGCCTGTACGATGCAGTCCTGTTCCCAGAGTTACCAGACAGGTTTAGTGGAGACCAAGAAATCAGCCCAGGAGCATTTCTCTGTGTTGTGCAAGAATGCTGTTATGTTCTCAGACCTTTACAGATGTTGTTTTATTGACTTAGTGATAACATTTTGCTCTCCTAGGTCCTTTTCCCTTTCCAGATTGTTAGGCCAGCACTTACTAATCATTTATGGCACTGCTGTGGAACAGATGTACCGTGTTTTTTAGGGAGTAGTAAGCTCTGTGGTTTCAGCTGGCTTTGCCTCTAAAAAGAAAAACAGCACTGCCTTTCCCTCGTGCCACTGTTGTGGAGTGGGTAGCCGGACTAGGAAGGCTGTTTGGATGACTACTGAGCTGGCAAAAAATCCAACAGGCTTGGGTCTGACTCAGTGCCTTGATCCTCAGCCATTGTGTGGCTGATCAAATGTTTACCTGGATTTCTTTGGGTTTGGAGCAGCATCCAGCTGATATTTTGGCTAAGCTGTGTGTGGAGGTCTGAGGCTTTAAATGCTAAAAATGCTGGCTGATGCTGGGTGCTGTGGTTGTTTGTCCCTCTCCATCCTTTGGCTCCGTGGAACAGCGGCTCTGGAGCTGTTCTGCTTTGTGCCACGCTTCCCTGAAATGCTGGAGCGTGTGGCTGGAACACCACAAGCACACTGCACGTGTCCTGGGATCCCGTGTCCTCAGCCCTGCTGCTGGCACTCGAGGTTGTCCCTCTCTGGTTTGAGCTGGAAGTGCTTTCTCCCCATTGTGTCTCTCCCACCAAAGTGTCACGAGTTAGCTGTGGTGTCTCTGAAATTCGGTGTTTTTCTGGGATGGTGGAATCTCAGTTGACTTGGTGGCACTGGAAGGGTCGAGGTAGAGTTTGGAGAACTGCCAAATTGTTGACATTTGTTACAAACAGCAGCCATGGTTTCTGGGCTCCCTACAACATCTAAGAGGTGTGATGGTGCTTTTACTGGCCTCCACCTCAGCCAAGTAGTGTAATTTGGGTTTTTCTCACTCATCCATCCTCAAAAGCTATCGGACCCCTGCCCATCTCTGCCTCAGAATCTTGGAGGAGTATTCCTGCATCTTGCTGCCAGCCTTAGGAGTGTATCTGCCTCTCAACCCCACTTCCATCATTTCATGTTTTTTGTTCCTGTCATCTCACTGAGAAGTAATCCCTTCTAATCAAATCTGAGGTTCTCCAACTAAATTTCTGCTGACCCAAGTGAGCGTCTAAGGAAAATTGTGATGCTGACTTCTGGAGTATGTGGAATTACTTTGTATGGGTTATACAAAAAAGAGAGAAAAATTTTCTCCTGTTTTTTTTTTCAAAAGCATTAAAACGCAGCCTGCTGTGTTTCACAAATCTCACCGCTGTCTCCTTCTCTCAGTAATTGTAATTAACAGACCAGAAAATGGAAAAATGTAGAAATACCCTTTCCCACTGGCCACAAACATTAGTCCTCTACAGAAGTTAATGAAGTCATGTCTATGGAAATTAAAGAACTGATTTTTTTTAGTTCTGTTGGTGAACTAAAACATTGTGTTAGAGTGGTAAATAATAAAACAGATGTAAAGAATCTTGGAATTGATGTGGGTGAAGAATGGATTTGAACTCTTCTTTCTCTGGAGAGTCTAAACCTCTGGCTTTAAGGTGGGGCTGAGGGATCTGTCCTGCTCTGCTTGCATGCAAAAACTGATCTAAGCACAGCAGAAAAGTGGGAGGGAGATGGTAACCCACCATGAGAATAGGGAATAGAAGCATAACCATAAAAAATCCCAAATGCAACCAGTTCATCAAATTATGGAACCCTAAGACACAAATAGTTTTACAAGTGACACTTCAAAGCCACCTTTATGTTGTTTCCAGACTGTGTTATCATCTTTGTTGTCCTCCTGTTGAGAGAATGTGAATGTTTTCAGCTACCTTGACTTTGTCTCCCATTTTCATTGGCTCTGTTGCTGTGTTGGCTTTGCTGTGTCCAGGCATTCCTTGCTCTGTGTTGAGGGCACATGGGTGTGTGCACTGTAATAAATCTTCAGTTTATAGAAGTCACTGTGGAAATTGGTTGAAAAGCTTAACTTTTTTTTTTTTTTTAATAATCTAAAATTTCAGTGGTTTCTTCTTGTTTTAACAAAGATTCCAGAAATACTGTGGATGGGAATATGAACCACTTGGAAAATAAATCTTCATGGCGACTCCAGTTACCACCATGAGCGCATTGGTGTGGTGCAGGTGGTGTGTGGCTCTGCTCTGGAGAGTGGCTTTGGAGGAACCTTAGTTTGAGGTCCTGTTCTTGTGTTCCCATGAGAACCAGTGCCCTTGAGGGGCCCTGGGATAGGGCTGGGCTGCAGGCTGGAGGAACACTGCAGGGCTGCAGGCTGAGAGAGTTGTCCACCTGGAGAAGAGAAAGCTCTGGGGATACCCTTGACCACCTTCCAGTGCCTAAAGGGGCTCCAGCAGAGCTGGAGAGGGAGTCTGGATAAGAGCCTGGAGTGACAGGACAAGAGGGAATGGCTTCCCACTGACAGAGGGGACTTCTGGATTAGGTACTAGGAAGGAGTTCTTTAGACAGTGATGAAGCCCTGGCACAGAAGCTGTGGTTGCCTCATCCCTGGAAGTGTCCAAGGCCAGGTTGGACAGGGCTTGAAGCAACCTGGGCTAGTGGAAGGTGTCCCTGCCCATGGCAGGGGGTGGGAATGAGATGATCTTTAAGGTCTCTTCCAACCCAAACCATTCTGTGATTGAACCAGCCGCCCTGAGCTGTGGATAACCCAGCACACAGGTTTTTTATGACAATGTATTCGCTGTCTGAACCCAACAGCAGCATGACAATGACGTTTGATCTGGGAGATGTGCTCTGTATTCTGGTGACCTTTTCTTCTGGAAATCTTTAAATGCAGTGAATGTGGTGGTGTTTGGTGAATTTTAATCGTGCCCTTGGTTTTAAGTGGAGTTTTGGTGCTACTTTTCATGGCGGCTTGAAGTTTTTTTTGTGTGACATGTTGGGGCCAGGGCTGTGAGGTTGTGAGGATGGGATGGAAGGGAAGTTGTAAAGATGCAGCAGGAATGGTTTGGCTCTGAGGAACTCCTGGGTTGCTCTGAAGGTGATGAGCTCAGCAGCAGGAATGTAATGCAAGAAGGGTGAAAAATCCCCTCCCTGCTTTTCCTGCTGGAGTTTGATCCCTGAGCTATTCTCGGGTAGTTCTCTGCTACCAGGCCATTCTTTAAAGTCTCAGCGAAACAAGGCACTTATTGTTGGTGCTCTCTAATTCCAAGTGATGGCTGGCAGCTTGCTGGGTCTGAGTGAGACAGATTTTGCAGCCCCAGAGTAGTGATTTACACAGGGTTGTTGTTGAATATTCCCTCTTTGGGGCAGTTTTCCACATCATGCTGTGAGACCACGTTTCCCTCACTTCCTGGAGTAGAAGGATGGAGGGAGCACTGGGGGCCAGAGAACAAATCAGT
Source organism: Chloebia gouldiae (assembly GCA_003676055.1). Lineage (NCBI taxonomy): Eukaryota > Metazoa > Chordata > Aves > Passeriformes > Passeridae > Chloebia > Chloebia gouldiae. Next base: position 44,945,873 of record QUSF01000005.1, on the reverse strand, counting down.
GGCAGAAAGAGTGAGGAGATCTCAGCTGTGGAGGTCCCTAAAGAGCTGAACTAATGTAAACTCAGGCAATTTCAGTTGTAGGGAATTTTTGGTTTGGTAACTTTCATTTCTTTTATCCAATAGGTCTTTCAAGTGTTGCAAAGCCTTTATAATATCTGGAAAAGTTCATTCAATTCCACTTTTAGTGTGTGTGTGTGTGTGTGTGCTTACTGAGTTCAAAGGCAGGAACTACCTTTTAAGAAATAAAGAAAATATTTGTTTTCCTCGCTGATGAAGTGGAAAACTAAATGGCTGTAGATAACTGTTAAAGAATGGAAACTTAATTATTCATTTCTTCACCATTATATATATATCCTTGATAATGCCAGATTTTCCTAAGTGTATCCTCTAGATTGAGCTGAGTGGCAGGGAATAGTGTCAGCTGCTGGCATGCTCAGAATGACTGAAACATTGGACAGGGTATGGTGATGTTGGCACATTTTGAGAAGGGGGAAGAAAAAGCACGTTGGTTTTGGATCATTTGTGTCATGAAGTATTTACTCAAGCTCCCCTATAGCTGATGGAGGCAGAAAATACCTTGTGCTAGGTGAATCAGATAGTCCTAGCCTATCCTTAAACTGAGATCTGCATAGGAAAGAAGGAGTTTCTGTAATTTTTCAGGGCAGATGGGGAATGGGTTTTCTCCTCAAAAGGTTGCACAGGTGCAGCATTCAAGCATGCTCAATTGATGGTTCTGGTGGACAAGTATTAAATTAAATTAAAAATTCTCCTGCCCCATGGGATGTATGTTTCAGAATATAGATGTAACCTCCTGCTTTTACCTCCAGTCTTCTTCTAACAGGATTTTCTCTTTCGAAATCATCATTGTTGTGATCCCAGAGGACTCTGCCAAGAAGATGTGCCTGGTAATCCTTTGCTTGAACTCCTGAAGCTCACTGACCCTTTGGGAAAGCCTGGCAAGCTGGCACGAGGGTTGTTTTGCAAGAGCCTGGCTTTAGGAGCGGAGCTGCCCTGAGATGTTTTCTCTGAGCTGTCCTGTCTCCGACTGCTTGTTTCCTCTCTTGCATAACTCTTTTCCAGCTGTCAGAGCACAGGCTGATGGGTGACTTACACAGATTTAAGATGCACCTTCTAGGAAAAGGGGTCATCCTATTCCTGTGCACGTTCTGTTGTGACTGTGGGTGTGATATCTTGGTCAGGGAGCCCTGGCAGAAGATTATTTTTTTTATGGGGTTATTTTTTAGTTGGATCCGATCCCTGGCCTGTCGCATGACTGATGCTGTCAGCACTACACGTACAGTCAGGGCTGTCCTTTAAGGACAGTACAAACTGGGATCTAAGTTTTCTGGGATTGCATAACTGTGCCCTCAGATGTGCCAGGGTGCACTGACAAGCACACACACATGTGATTATAGCTGAGATGTGCTCACAAAGACACTCACACATGTGAGTATTTCTCCCTGAGACCACTTCTGTCATCTTCCTCCCTTGTTTCATGGACAGAGCTTGGAGGTTGACTTTGGATTTTCAAGAATGAGCCAAGAGGATTGTGGAGGGGCACGCAAGGAAGCAAAAATTCTTAAAACCGATTTGATAGGTCGAGCTTTAACCCTGAGATAAAGGTTGGTACTTCAGAGTTTACAGTTTACACTCTGCTGCTCGGATGCTCTGACCCCACGGGACACTTTGTGCCATTCATTAATGCTTGCAGGAGCATGAAGTCCTCCCAGCAGACTAAATTAAATGTCCTTTTCTAATCGTGGGGAGCTCACACCATTGCTCCAGTGTCACAGTGGCATCTGGTGTCTCTGTTGGGGCTTTGTGAGAACTTGACAAAGGGCTGAGTGTGACCTACAGCGGGCTTTGGAGTGAAGCACCGGGTCATTAATCTTTTTGTTCCCTGATTCCCTTTGGGGTGGGATCCAGGGCTGTGTGGTGGGCAGGGATCCAGTCCTGAAGATCTTACACATGAAAATATTCCAAGGAGGAGCAGAAGAAAGGCCTAAAGAGAAGAAAGAACTGCTCAGACTGCAGGGTGAGATGGGAAGGGGACAGATGGGAGGGACAGTAGGGCTGGGTTCCTGTTAATAACTCCCCACGCTGTGGGATGTTGTCCCATGTGAGAGGGACTGTGTTGTTGGGAAGGCTGTGCTGGGGAGCTCCTCTTCTTGTGCCTGTTTTGTGAGTCCAGCTCTTTGTCTTGTCTCTGCATTGCTCCTCCAGGAATGGAGGGAGGAGGTACCATGTGGGAACAGGCAGCTGCTGCATGTGTGATGGAAATATTAGGGAGGAAATGTGATGGAAATATTAGGGAGGCTTGCATGCTCCGGGCCTGCAGCTGACGTGTTCTGTTGTCATATTTCTGTTACAAGCAAAGAGCTGCAGGGCTGGAAGGGACCTTAAGTTGTCTAATCTGACCTCCTGCCTCAAGGCTGGGTCAGAGCTATCCAAACTTTCCCAGCAGATGTTTGTCCAAAGCAGTTGTTGAAAGTCTTCAGTGATGGACTTTCCTCATCGTCCCTGGGTGGTCCTAGAAAGTCTGTCATTGTTCTTGCCATTACCAAGATTTTCCTGGTTCCTGACTTTGATTTCTATGCAGCAGTTGAGAATTGCTGCCCTCTTGCCCCTTTGTTACTGTTCAGAGTGAGCTGTTCAGTCCTCTGGAGCTGCCTTTGGGAATCTCTGGGCCGTGTCTTCCTTGAGCTGCAGTGTCCAAAACTTCTCTGGAGAGCTGTGTCTGATACCTGCATGTACTGAGCCAGCAAACACCATTTTGTGACTCTCAAGTAGATTTTTGGGGTGTTATGAATACATTTTAGGTTTGGACGAAGTGTTGGTGAAGTGTTTTGTCATGGAAGGTTTTATTATGGCTTTGTCTCTTTACCGACTATAAGAACAAAGCACGTGCTTTTCTTCCTCAAGCCCTGTCTTTTCCACAGGGATGTGATCTGGATCTCTGACTGTTCCAGAATAATTCCTCACTGTTCGAAGGTGAAGGAAGTCCTTGCCAGCTGCCCTGACCAAGGCTTTCCCCGTGATTAGCTTGATTACAGCTCAGCCATTGTGCTTTCCTGCTCTGACCTGCCAGCTGTAGCTCAGGAGTGACCTTGCCTTCTCCCTCCCTGCCGTGATTACACTCTGTGCATCTGATTTTGGACCTGCTGTCCCTTTGTTCCCCTGAAGGATTCAGCTATTCATGCATTTCTAAAGCTGGTAAAAAGTGGATGTGAAGATTATTCTGAGAGGTAGCACTCAAATATAAAACATGACAGAAAACAGACCAGCCAGTCCTAGAAGCATTATTTGCTAAGGTAAACTCCTTCACTTTATTTTTTTGGGGAAAAAAAACCCCCAAACCTGCCTGTGTGTACTGTTCCAGACATTTTCTCTGGATCTCTTAACACCTCTATTATATCTTTCAGTGGGAGAGAGTAGGATGTGTGTGTGAAAGGTTGGTCTGCACACAGAGGGCCTTTGTCCTGAGACAACTGAAGAAACTCTCACCGAAATAAAGGCTGGTCTGGACAGGTCTGAAACATCTTTTGGCATCACCTTGTGTTTATTGCTGTGGGAAGAGGAGGCAAGGAGGAGCAGTCTGGCTTTTTTTTTTGTTTGGACTATCACTATGCATCTTTGAATTCCTCAATGTTCTTGCAGAATTTTTGTATGATAACTTATGTAATGTCAGTCCCCAGTTTCTCTTGTTCTCTTTCCAATTGCAGTAAAAGCTCTGGTGTTTCATTCCTTACTTTTTTTCTCTGTCAGTTGCAGACACTGGGATCTTTAGTCATGTGGAAGGTATTTTATTGACAGCTTTAGAGTCTGAAGTACTTGCTAGCACTGAAGAGGTGTAAAGTGATGTAGACTCTTGGGCAAAATCCCTTTTCCAGTGTTCTTGATAAAGATTTCTTAGAACTGAAGAGTGAGTGAAGTGGCACAGGAGATTTGAAGCTCTCATCTGACTGCCTGCTCCAGACAGGGCCAGGATCAAAGGTAGGTTTCTTGTGAACTTTTCTGGACTTCTTTTAGTCAGGAGTGGCAGGTTGATGCCATGCTTCGTGCTCTCATGGTGAGGAATATTTTGCTCCTGTCTGATCAGTATTTCCCTTGCTGTCAGTAATTCCCATTGTTTCTTGTCCTTTGGTTTCTGCCATCCAGTCTGGCTCCACCTGCTCAGTAACCCTCAGTTAAGGAGTTGAAGACAGTAACTGGATCTCCCACTAGCCACTGTTTCTTCTCCAAGTTCAACAACTCCTGTTCCCTCATCCCCTCTCACATCAGCTGTTCCAGTCTGTTGGCTGCTGCCTTTCCAGCTCAGTGATCCAAGCAGATCTGGTGATCACAGAGTCATGGAATCACAGAATGGTTTGGGTTGGAAGGGACCATAAAGATGATCCAGTCCCACCCTCCTGCCATGGCAGGGACACTTTCCATTATCCCAGGTTGCTCCAAGCCCTGTCCAGCCTGGCTTTGGACACTTCCAGGGATCCAGAGGCAGCCACAGCTTCTCTGGGCACCCTGTGCCAGGGCTTCCCCATCCTCACAGGGAAGAATTTCTTCCTCATATCCCACCTATCCCTGCCCTGTGTCAGTTTAATGCTGTGTGTTTCACCCATCCAGTCGGTATCTCCCCATTTTTCTATGTTGGTAAGACCTGGACTTTTGTTCTTTCCACCCATATTGACTGCTGTTACCTTGTTTTAAAACAGAGATTAAAGCCAGAGGATTCGAAGGAACCAAACTCTTCCTGCTGGATTTGGAAGGAGAGGTCTCCCCTCAGGCTGTGTCCTGCTTGCTTGCCTGCACTAGTCTGTTCTTAGGAACATTTCTGGCTTAAATGGCTCCAGCTAAATCTCACACCTGGCGTTTTTTAATTTTGTTGTTCTCCACAAGGTACTCTCAGGTTTGCTGTTCCCAAGAGCACAGCAGTGAGCAGCTCAGGGCAGGACTTTGCAAGGCACAGCAGAGTGCTTTCCATAGCTCATCCCTTGGGCTTTGCCTTCATGTACCTGTGGAACGTTGTTGAATGTCACCATTTTGCCTTGACCCTCCAAGAACCTTTTCTGGAGCCTTGCTGAATAGAGTTGCTCCCTGTTTTTGTATTTTACCTGGGGATTCTCTTAATTATCTCCCTATGTTGATATTGGACCAGTGCATGAAGATCATTTAGGAATTGAAGTCTGTACACCTTGGTGCTTGCAAATCGTCCCAGCTGAATCATCTGTTGGGTTTCTGGCCATACATTCCAGTCTGTCATCCTGACTGGTAATGAAAATATTACACAGCTCTTATGCCTGGCTAGACCCGCTTTCCAGTGCCCTCCCAATTAGATAACAAACCCTTGATAATTATGCTCTGAGAAGGATGCTGTCATGTAGTCATTTTATGGTGATAACATCTAATTAATGTTTCCTTATGTGGGTCTTATGGGAATGTCATGTGGAACAGCATCAGAGCTAATACAGATTGCGTTTCTGAATCTCCTGATCAATCCTGTACATCTTTTCCTGCTGATGCACAGATCCTTTATTGCTCCATAGGTTTCTGATGCTAGAAGGAACTGTAGAGGTGATGAGACCTGCCCCTGTCCACACTGAAAGTTCAACTGAGCAAGTCACACCAGATTGATGAGGAGTTTCATTACGGGACAGTTTTGACATGGCAGCTCCAGCAGATCAAGAGGAAACAAACGTGATGTGTTTATGGATCCCAAACAAAATTAAACAATTACCTGACTCCAGCCTTCGGAGCAGCCTTTGAACGAATCCCAACCCTTTCTCTGCAAGGGCTGGGAACATAAAGAACGTGTCTAATCTGTGCTGCTATCAGGCAGCAGTTATCAGTGCCTACGTGCTGTTACTCAGATCTCGTTAGCTGCCTAATTGGATAATAGGCAGGACACTTCACAACTGCATAAGTATATTAAGCTTAATCTGCTGTGGAGCAGGGAGGCGAAGATGTGCTCAGTGACAAATGGACACAGGAAGATGCACAGTGGGGCAGGGGTGTAAATATGGGGCTGTGTCCCCAGCACTTCAGTCCCAGTAACTCTCTGAGGAGAGGCTCTGTGTGTTTGCAGCATGTACATCAGTGCTGGAGTCCAGAGCAGAGACTTTCAGACTTTACCCATGTTGGCCAGGCAACTTCACCTCCAAAAGCACAGTTTTCCTAGTAGTGAAATCCCTTTTTAATTTTTTTTTAATAAAATATGTGGTATAACGTAATACCTGTTTTTAAATCCAACATGATAGACCAGAGAGAAGCCTGTGTGTTTGTATGATACTGGACTTTGCAGCACATTCCTGGTCCTAATGCTTGTTTCCAGCACATGCAGATGCACAGACAGGATCAGAAAGCTTCCACAGTTCTGAACATGGAGAAGAGAAGCTGTTTAAATATTAAATACTCTTCCCTTTCTTTCCTGAGAAAATGCAGTTACTGCAATTACCCAGTTTTAAACTTTTGGAGTGGGTTGCCTCTTTCCAAAGGTGCAATGAAACCTACGTCAGATTCTTATAGATGTGGGTATGAGCACATTTCATGAGTTGTCACCACCTGTTCTATTCTCAGGAGAAGGGATCTGCAAGGGACATTTCTGGGTGCAAAAGATGCATCTGCTAAGGGGATCTTTAGCTCAAGGTAATGGGAGAGTGACTGTGTGAACTGTGTCCTCTCTGTTTATCTGGATTCCTTTGGGACTGGTGGAGTGTTTTCACAGAAACCCCAAATTGAGCCCAGCTTTTGGCCCTGTATCCAGTGTGAGGTGCCTACAGCTTTTCATTAATTTCTTGCTTAACCTCATAGGAAAAGTATTTTCATCTTGTGCTGTCCAGCATTTGCCTGTAGTTGGTAGGAGAGGCAGGAGCCAACCTCTTAATCTGTAAGTGTCTTAAGCAAATGTAAACTCCATTAAGTGTGTTTATCACTGAGCAGCTCATTCCCAGCTGTGCAAAGCACCTCGTGGTTGGTTTGTATGGGATGTACAGAGGATTCTCTGTGTTTGTGACCAGCAAGGGTTAAGAGTGAGGCACTAAGGTTAAGCACTAAGGTGCTTGCCACTAAGGGTTAAGTGTGGGGGCACTGTTCCACTGCAATGTGAATTTAAAGCCTGCTGTCTTCCCGTGGAAAATGTTACTTAAAACCAGAACCCCTAAATTGCTTTTATTTTGGATGAAGGGAAGACACTGTGGGGTGTTTGGTCCGTTTTGGTGTAGACAAAATCCCAGATGGAGGAACTAAAGAATAGTGATTGAATGAAGAATTTTTATGGTTATCCACACCTGACCTAGTGCCTGCACTAGAAGTGTGATCAGCAGGGAAAAATAGTATTTTTTTCCAAAGGGTAGCTCACATCTCACAGCCAAATTCCTGGAACAGGCTTTGGACAGAGTCTGTGTCCTTGTTTTTCTTATGTAGTCCCTCTGAGGCACTGCTGGGGGATAGCTGCAGGTAAATCTTCCTTTCTGCTGCTTGTGCCCGAGTCATGCTGCAGTTGGAGGCATCCAGAAGAAATGAAGGAGAGTGGGCTGCTACAGATGGTCCCCCCAAATTGTTGGATGTGTTGATAGCATGTTTTCTGTAGCTATACACACCAATATTGCCTTTATCTCCCATCCAAATCTGCTGGGTATTGATGTTCATTCAATCCGTCATCAACTTCAAGTTGGGCTTGACTTCAAACTGTACTTATTAAAGAGTGAAGAAGGCTTTTTCATATGCAGTTGATAAGGGAATTTAGAAATAAAAGTGCATATTAAACTGTCAGTAGCATTTTTCCCCTCTTTATCTGGAAAAAAAAAAAGTGGCATGGGTTGTTTTCTTCCTCCTGCGTGGGCACTTTCTAGACATGCACTCGCATGATTGTTTTTCAAACCCAAGATAACCCTTAGGTTGATCCTATCTGGCCCCTGCTTGCTACAGATCAAACCCACACCCAGACAGGAGGGAATCAAAAGCAGAACACCTGCTTGGTTGGTCTCTAGTGTGTTCTTTGCAGAAAGTTTTAAAAATGTGTTTTAACAGGACAATGAGGAGGTGAGATCTGTGACGCTGTGGATTTGCCCTTGTGGCTGAGCATCGATGAGCTGTCCTTGTAGAGGGAGCCACAGTAGAATTGTATCAATCTAGGTCTTCATTAGAGTTGTTATGCACTATTTTAAGTTTCCTGAGCTTAAGTCACAGAAGATCTGATGTCTGGAGTCAAGGCTTGGCCTGTGACAGGCAGTCCTTTGGAAAGCTGTGCAAAGATCCTCGTGTCTCTCCAAAGCAGTGCCCTGTATTTCAGAAAGGAACATTGTCAGCGAGGAGAACAAGTTTCAGATCACATGTTCCCCAGCAAATACTGTCCTTTCGATAGGAAGACTTGTTGGAGAATGTTAATTGAGTCCCTTTTTTAAATGAAGGAGGCTTTGCTTCCTTCCCAAGTTTTCAAAACAAATTTTCCAAATACAGTGCCTATGTTTCATTCAAGTGTAAATCCTTTCTCTTTAACCTGGAAGTTGTCCCAGAAAAAAGCCTATCCATTCACTGCAGGACAGACCTTTGTGGTTGTAGAAGAAAAAAAAGAAGTGGATCAAGTTGTCCAAACAGGAAGGGTATTAAGAAAAGCCTTTGCTCAGTGAGCAGAGCTCTCATTTCAGTTTAAATGGTGTCCTACAAATTCCACTTTACATCTCCATTGCTTTTGAAGCATCACACAATGATTGAGGTGTCTGCTAAATTTAGAAATGACAATTTCCCTGCCAACACGCCAGCCTAGCTGGAGGGATTTCAGCATGTAGTTATGGGATGGATGCAAGGGGTGATTTGAAATTTACTGCCTGTTATCTCATCCAACTTGCACACAGCTCTGTCCTGGTAGGGATTTAATACCTTACACTGATGCCTTTGCTTTCAGAGGGCATTAATGGGAATGCTTTTCTGGCACAGCCAGGTGCTTGTGCTGTTTCACATTCAGTGGAGCTGAGGTACTGAAAGGGTCCAGCGTGGTGTGCTGAATAAAATGAGCTCCCACCTAAACATGTTGAAATTGTGCTTTATTTTGAGCAAGTTATGGGTAGGATTGTCGCTCTTTTACTGCAGTCACACGGGAAGGCTGTGGAAACAGAGATAAATCACAAATGTCCCAATTGACAGTTTCTACTGTTTACCATATGACAAATCTTCCTGCTCTGTGAAAAATGTCTTAGATCTAAAATACATCTTTTTTCTCTTTCCTCAGCCTGTGGTATTTAATTGCTCTCTTTCTGAGCAACATTTTATCTCAGTTCTGTGAAGCTGTTTGAGGCACAATTTATGCAGAGGATCAATACCAAAGTAAAGTTCCCTTTGTTTTGGTAAAATGTCTTGATTGTCACAGAGAAAAAACATTTTGAGTTCAGGTGTGTGGGGAGAAATGAAAGGCACCTTGCAGCAGTGGTAATTCATCACTGGAGTGCATCCCACAGCACTCCAGGCTCCACTTTACCTGCAAGGCACTTAAAACCTCAAAGCACAAGAAGTCGACTGGAGGAGGTTTTCTGTTGGAATCTCCAGACAAAATTTTATCCTCAGGCTTTGTTTTGAAGTTTGCAACAAGATGGGAACAAAAGTGAAGGTGTCATTGTTGTGTTTTCATCTCTTTCCTCACCCACCCTTCTGTTTCTTGACTTTGGTCTTGTTTGACCTTTAAAGATCCCTTGCAGCCCCAACTATTCTGTGATTCCATAATTCATGAGCTGTTTCTGCTCTCTGTTCCATTCTGCACTCAGGAGGAAAATCACTCAACAGGGGGAATTGTTCCTGTCGCTTTATACCAAAAATGTGTCCCGTATAATAGATTTTCCATAGCAATACTGATTTCCTTTGGATATCTCTGCATGACCTGAGTGCAGACAGTCTGTAGTGAGTATATCTCTTTACTTTTGTATTGAAATATTTCTTATTGTCATATTCAAACCCATGGGGAAAATTCCCATCTTCTTCAAGGGAAACTTTTGATGGGACCAGACAGCCAATCTGCCAGCCATAAGCCAGCCTTCAGGATCTCAGGACTTTGTTCCCAACCTGAATTCCCCTGCCCTGGGCTCTGTGCTGCTCCGGGGTGTGTTTGTGCAGACAGCAGGATGGAGAAGGCTGTGTGAATTGCAGCATGCCGAGGCCAGCCCTGGGTACGTGTCTGCTGCCTCAGAGCTGGAACATGTGGTTTGTTTAATGCTCCAGCAAAGCATGAGCCTAGGGAAAGTCTCTTTGATACAGCTGCACCTGGAGAGACATATTTTTCCTGGAGTCACGACTAGTCTGTTCCAGGCTGAAGTCGATCCAGTTACTGTGGGAGTAAATCCATGCGGTGTTTGGCTTTTCTAATTCTGGTTTTCTTCCCATAGTGTTGCTGTTGGATTTAATGATTTTCCCTGTGGCTTGAATGGTAAAGATGTGGTAACTGCTTGGGGATGGCTTAAAATCAAAGATTCAGTGTGGGTGTTGCTTTCAAAAAGAGAAGAAATAATGCTATTTTGAGAGCTGTGCTGCTATTTCAGGGCAGTTTGGTAGGTTTGGGTTCTGAGGAGTGGTGAGGAAAAATAATTGCTTTTGGCTATCATGTCTCATCTGGTGTGTCCTGAAATGATCCTCATGTACACATAGAGCTGGAACCAGTACTGAGCCTCTCTGCATGGGGATTTGTTCCCTGTCTCACCCTCCTGGTTCAGAGGATGGGAGGAGCAGAAAAGATTCTGTTGAAATTTTGCTCCCAAGCTTGCTGTGATGAATTTAAAACCCCAAACCACAGCAAATTCCCAAGTGTAATATGGGCACCAGTGTTTATTTGACTGAGACATGATTGTGTTCTGAGTTGTGCAAACACAGGCATATTTCCTATTTAATTAAGGCTCATTTTATGAATTAAGATTCCCAAACAATTGGAGAAAGAAGGAGGGTGGAAGAGATAAGATCTCAAGGTTGTGCAGATGGGATAGGGTACAGCTCTTTTTGGCAGTTGAAATATGACTTCTGCAGGAAACTTGTTTGCAGCATTGTTCTATTAATTATGCCAGTGTTTTTAGCTTATAACATTTTTTTTCCTGTAGTTTACTGTCTGCCTTTCCTTCCTTTTACAGTCCTTAAACACCAAGCTTTGCTCCTGCCAGGAGTGTAGGAGTGGCAGATACCTCCCAATGCTCAGTGTGATTGAGGAGCTGGAAATAGGGGTTGGCAGAGCTGGAAATAGGGAAAAATTCCCACTATGGGTCCACCAGAGCTTGGAAAGCTCTCAAAGACACAGGAAAACCAGGCCAGTTTGGGACTGGTTGTTGCTTGTCCTGTTTAGTTCAACAACTCTGAGTTGTTCCTGAGCTGTCAACCCTTTGTCCTGTCAGGCTGACAGAGACAAACTACAGCTTGATGCACTGCTGTAGGTTCTGGCCAGCTGTTGCTAGGTCCTGGTGGTCAGTAGGATTTGGAGACCCAAGGCACTGGAATTCTTGGCTAGATCATCATTTTTTGTCACCAGGGTTAAGTTGGGAATACCCTGTTCACTGCAGGAGGTTGAGTACAACTGGTGTCCCCCTGTTCTTCAGCTTCTCCTGGCTGAAGAGGAAGGAGAGTGTTGTGGCAGTAACAGCTGCCTCTGTGATGGGTAGATATTCTGGGATGCATTCTGGGATGTAGGTGGGACCTTCTACCTATCTGCAACCTTCCAACCAAGGGGATGCTGATGTGCCAGCTACAGCACATGCTTTTTCAGTCTGCAGAGGATTGGATGTACTGGATTTGCTCCTCTGTTGCCCAAGGAACCTGCCAAAGCTGTTCTTTTTGTCACTGCAGTGGAACTCCTTTCAGCTGTGTAATGCTGTAGCCTCAGGCACAAGAACCACAGCGTTGCAGTTCTGCACCTGCTGCAGGCAGGGACAGGAGAAGCTCTCTAGCCCAGACTACATTCTCAGCCCATTTCTCTGGGAATCACCTGGGGATGGTGACTGCCTCCAGAGGGAGTTTGTGATGGTGGAAAGAATCCTCTAGTCCTTCATTTTGTCCCCACACTGTAAATCAAGATGCTGCCCTACTCACCAAGGTATGTTCCTGGTAGCAGCTCCCATCCCAGCCCCTCAGAGCTGGCAGAACCTGCCACGTTCTCACAGTACCCTTCAGCCAGAGAAGCACAATTATTTTCATTTCTTTTTCCTCAGATGAGGAGGATTTGAAAAACACATAATGGTGCATTTTATCAGCGAGTTTTAAATGGTGTGATTCATCCTCTGTGACGTTCCTTGGTTTATTTTTTTGGATATCCGTGCAGTTCTGTCAGTGCCAAGCGCTGTAAGGAAGTGCCCCGTGGCAGACAACCTGCTCTGCCCATATGTTCCCTTTAAAAAAAAGAAAAAAAACCCAGTTCATAATAGGAAGTATTTATACTGCATGCCAAGACGCTTGGGGCTTGTTAAATATATTCTACTTGTCAACAACTACCCAATTTAAAAAGTAGCCTTGGTGTGAATCAGCTTTGAACAAGTTCATTTGACTCAAGGGATATTTGCAGGCATTAAAACAAGTTGGATCGCAGTGGTAAAAATGTGCAGTGGTTTCCTGATCAAAAGCACCATCCAGTGACCTTTTTTTTTGTTTTGTTTTGTTTTGTATTGATCTCTTCCAGACCTTCAAAAGTGCAGAGATTTTCCCAGTTGGAGATTTTGGAGAGTGAATGAGGTTTATTGGGGCGAGTGTTTCTGGGGACCACTCAGTGTGTTGCTGGAAAATCAAGTGGCAAAAGAGGTGCCTGGTGCCTCCAAAGTAGCAGGAAATCTTATTCTGGAACTTGTTCCACCATGTTCATTGATTGAGTGAATTATAAAATGTCAAATGTCATGGTTAAGGGTCTTTTTCACCCTGAGTGGTTCTCTGAGTGCTGTGGTTTATTCTCTTCCTCCCCCCTGCATTTTTCCTGAATGGTGGTGTTATAGAAAGAGGCAAAGGGGATGGTTGTCCTGGATCATACTTGCAAAAAAATACCATTTCTCAGAACAATTTTTTTTGTTGTTGTTGAAGAACTCAAACATTTCTGCTTCACTTTCTGGGCCAGCAGTGCAGGACCAGAGAGGGGTGCTGTGGTGGCAGCCTGTGTTCTGCACCAGGTGTGATGGCCTCAGTTTTAATATCCACCAGCTTTGGGCTTCTTCTCTTTCATAACTTTTGGAGTAGTTCACAGAGTTTGTTGTTTGTTCTGTGTGCACTGAAGAAGCACAGCTTCTTCCCAGCTTGGGAAGAGGAGACAATTCAGTATGGCCCCTTCCCTGACTCTCCTGAGATGAGAGGAGGGGACGTTCCTGCAAGTGAGGGCATAAATGAGGTTAAGGCTTGGTAAGGTCAACTCTCAGACTACAGGAGACCTGAGTTTGGACAGGCAAAGGTTAATGCTGTATTTCCCTGTCTCTTCTGGGATGTGTCCAGAGGAAGAAGAGCACAGAACCAGCCTGAAATCCCTGCTGTCTTCAAAAAAACAATGCTGAGGAGGTTTGGGAGCGAGCTGCAGGTTTGGTGTGTGGGAAAACGGGAAGCGTTTTGGCACACTGCTGTCCAAGAGTACACGTGGTGTGTCATTAATGCCTTTCCTTCCTTGATGTCTGATCCAGCCTGAACTCCCTGTGTGTCAGTCACTGGGGTGGGTCAGTAATTTGTAAATGGAGCTGGTGATGCTGATGTAAGATCAGCATTTTCAGTGCCTTGAGCCACACTTGATGGCTTGACTTTTACAGGGATAAATTGTAGTGGATGGTAGCATTTATCTTCAATTCCAACTTGTTTTTGTCTTGCAGCCACCCCTATAAATTCCAGCAGCTCTCTTGAAGTAAAACCACTTTATTTCAGATTCTGCCTGTGGAAATACAAGGCAGGACACAAGTTGCTTGCTGGCACAGGAATGTTGGCTTGTTTTTGCGAGTCTGTGTTTCTTGTAGCACCATGGTGAGAAAGATGAGCCTGGTCATCTTCCCATCATGAGGGCTGGTGGGCAGAGATGAGGCATGCAGGATAAATGGTGTGGGATGCAGTAGAGAGGGTGCTGCAGAGATGATGGAGATGTTCCACTCAAAACCTTGAGACCAGGCAGGATTGCTCACTCAGGCTCACATGTCCCCGTGCAGCATCTGCAAGGCTCTTTGCTCTGGTCAGGCAGGAAGAGGTGATGGGAATGGAGTATCACTGATAGGAAAAGCAGAGATTTTGCATCTGTCTCCTTTGTTTCAAGTACTGGAAAACACCATGTTCAAGGAGATCATGCTGGTGATGGTCCTACTTGGAGCAGCAGGTTGGAGCAGAGCCTTTCTGACCCACACTTCAGTTGCTGTGAGCTGTCAGAACAGGTCTCTGCCCACACCTGGCAGCTGCCTGCAAAAGAGGAGAGCAGAACTGGGCTGGGGCCAAGTGACTCCTTCCAACTTCTGCATCCACCTGGCAAACCTGTTCACACCAAAATCCTGGCTTGGATAAAACCTGAGCACAAGACTGACGAGGAAGTGGCACTCTGCAGGTGGGTTCAGCCCAGGAGCTGGAGGTGAGCTGCCAGCACGTGCAGGTGTAACACGAGTTAACCTTGATCCCAGTGGTGCTATACTGTCAGGTTTATGAGCTTGGGAAGGGCTCTGGCATGTGCAGAGGAGGCTGTGGACCATCAGCCTGCTCCTGCAGCTCTGCAGGTAGCTGAGTAAACGAGGTGTGTCTGCTTCCAGTGCAGTAAAGCTCCCATGGAGCCACAAATGCAGCTGGCCCGGGCTGGTGTTTGCACAACACCTGTACAAAGGCAGCTTGGAACAGCAGGTTGGTGTCACCCTGTGTCTGACTGACGTGGGAGGACATGTGGTCAATTAATAACACTTCTGAAAGGATGTAAGTGGTGATTTTGAAAAGGGTTGAGAGTTTGGCATACAGCCTGCTGGGTTAAAAAGGAGGGAGAGGGAAAAAAGACACGTCTTCCAGTTTGACATGTTTGCAGCGTGCAGAGCTTGGGAAGAGCATCTTGAAATAACAGGCAGTAAAGATTAATGTGCCTGTGTCTGAGAAGGCTGATGAAAGGGGGAGAAGTTACAAAATGCTTGCTTGTTGTGCCAGGAGCTGTGGAGAACCACAGCTCACAGCGCTGGGAGGCACTGACAGGCAGTGCTGGAGCCAGCCCAGAAATCCCTTCCACTTCAGTTCTGTGTCTGCTCAGAGATACGATGTGTCCTGACCTGTGCTCAGGGAACAGCCTGAGTCTGAGACCTGCAAAGGTGTTCAAGGAGATAAACTTGCTCCAACCAGAATAATCCTTCCAAGCACTTCTCTCTCTGCTTAGGGAAAAACGTGCATTAGAGATGATAACTGGAAATTTTGTTATTGCAGTTCCTTAGGTGAGAGTTCTGCATTACAACGATGCTGAGTACAAGGAGTGCTGGGCTGTGTAATGAGATAATGGCCTAACAACTGCAGTGTCTTCACTTCTGCTGAATAAGTCACCTTTCTCTTTCTGTGTGGTGGAGCTTTTGCCTTCTGGCTCAACTAGCAGTGCTTTCAGATAAACACTTCTCCTTATGCAGCTGATGAAATAATAGAGGTTATTACATCTATTGAAAAAAGGCTTTTGAAACTCTGGATCAGAAAGTTTGCTAGTATTATTTTTTTTTTTTTTACTGTTTTCATCATGGTAGATTCCCAAGGTGCAAAGGCCACAAAATTTTATTTTGCAATTCAAACCTGGCCATCTCCATTGAATTGGCAGGATAATTCTCTGCACCACAGCCCAGTCTTCTGCTGGGACTGGAGTAAATCTTTATGACAGATTGGATCCTGAGTTGAAAGTTTCAATCAGTATCCTCTCTGTCTTTAGAGAAAAGTATTTCAACAGCTGATTAGTGTCATTGTTAAAATTAGGTATTTTATTTTTGTTGTGATTTTTTTCCTAGCTTCTGCTCTTGGTTTCTCAATCTCACTTTATGTCTGCTTAGATTGAATTAATTTGGTGTCAGATTTTCTCTGTAAACACTTTCAGGCTGTGATGACAAACCTGTATTATAAACACATGTGGGTGCAGTGCCCCTTCATGTGTTGATAGTATTTTTAATAGCTGCACTTAAAATAATGAGGACATAGTAGTGTGTTTATTTCTTGTGCTTCCATTTAGTCTTTCAGCTGACTCTTGTTGCTTTTATTGAAAGTTCCTTTCAAACACATGCAATATGATTGCTTAGCTTTCTGATTAGGGATGATGCTTAATTTTCATCAAATAAAAACCTACAGGGAATAAAGTGATTCTGGTAAATTTTTTTGCTGGTCTGTGCAGTCAGCAGGGAATTTGTTTGTGTTGATGATGGATTTCTCACCCTCCAGACTGGCTGTTACACTTGTTAGTGTGAAGGCTGTCGATTCAACACAATTTAAGAGCACTCAGAAAGGTCAGGTGACCTTTTAAAACTGTCTGTAAGCTCCCTTCGAGCTCAGCCATCCAGAGACAGGAATGCCAGAGGTCAGCAGGGTGGATCTCTCCTCCTCTCCACGCCCTCAAAGGCTGTGGGCAGCAAATGCCAGCTGAACACCTGAAATAGTGACAGGGGTGAGATGGGTCCCACTGGGATGACCATGAATTAGGTTTGGGAATGCCAACAGTCCCAGCTCATGGGTAAATGACAGCCTGCTGTGTGATAGAGTCTGAAGGAAGGTCACTTTTTAAAGATTAACCAATCCTGGTGGAAAACCCTAAACAAACCCCCAAAGCCCAACCAACATTCAGCCAAGCCTTCAGGCACACAAGCCTTGTTTTCAGAGCATTGCCTTGCCCAAGTCTTTGTGTCACCAAGGCTACAACAATACTGCCACAGGAGAAGCTGGGTGAGCTAAGAATAGCAGATTTCCTTGAGAAATGCTTTTGTTTATTTTGGTTTTCTATTTTTAAATAGTTGGAGCCGTAGCGACCTTTTTCTGAGGGGTCCTAGAAGAATTGCCTGGTCACAGAGTATTGTTGTAACAAGGAGGGCAGTTATGAACTGCCTTAATTCTCTGGCTTCTTCCTTGTGACCTGCAAGGTTTTACTGGCAAAATAATGGGGAAAGAAATCATGAAGTTGTAGTGGGTACAAATGCCAGGAATGGAAACCCAATATTCTGGCTTGGTAGAATGATGCCCATCTTAGAAGAGATATTTTTGTAAAGATTTGTCTGCTGGAAAACAGAAGTTATGTTCAGGATTCATTTTATTTTATATTTTATTTTATTTTAGGGAGGGGTTGGTGTTAGAGATTTTTTTAAAGGTGCTCGTTTAGGACAGGAATGAGAGAGGATGAAGGAAGGGTAATTTCTCCTAAGGAGAAGGATCAGAATGGTGATAGAGACTGAGAAGAGGAGGCAAGCCTAGAAGTACAAGTGATGAAAATATCCTGAGTGAGGCACTTACAAGCACAAGAGCTAAGAGGATGGAGGCTGTATATTTTAGACAAAGGAAGATGTGTATTTGGATATTTTGTTCTTGTGGGTAACCAGTGCCTCTTGCCTGTCTCACATGAAATCTGTAAGCAAGACAAAGCAGGGGAATTTTACTTTGAATGAAGCTGTGATTTAGTGCTACCCTTGCTCTTAGGTGTACACCAAATAAAATTACAGTCTGAGAGAGATTCACAGTACAACAGCCAACACACTTCTTACCCTGTGATTAAAAGAGAAAAGAAAAAAAGAAAAAAAAAACAAAATAAAAGAGAAACAAGCCTTTTTGGCAATCAAGAAATAAAAAGCCAAACTGTCTTTGTGTAAGAGGACCTGGTAATATCCACTGGCTCGAGAGCCCTGACTGGTGGCTTGGCAAGTGCTGACGGGAGAGCACACAGTGGGTGATAGAAAAAGAGGACACAGGCTCAAGCTGTGCCAAGGGAAATACAGGTTGGATATCAGGAAAAAGTTTTTTACAGATAGAGTGATAAAGTTCCGGAGTTTTCTGCCCAGGGAGGTGGTGAAGTCCCCATCCCTGGATGTGTTTAACAAAGCCTGGATGTGGCACTGGGTGCCAGGGTTTAGGTGTTGGGGCTGGGTTGGACTCGATGATCTTGGAGGTCTCTTCCAACCTGGTCATTCTGTGAATTCTGTTTTATGTGCTTGTTTCACTCATGAGCTTACCAGAGGGAATAATTGATACTGAAATAAAGTGTAGTGGGAGCTTTCTATATTTATATAACCTGTTAATTCCACTCTGGAATGTGGATCCTGGTTGGAAAGCTCAAGCTTTTGCTAAATTTTAATTGCCTTTCCCTGCTGGTTGTATGGTACAAGTTGTTGGCTAATTAAAGGTGGTTTCCAAATCAGGGTTCTATACACACAAAATACTCTGCTTTCTCATCTGTCTAGACAAGCCATCTAATCCAGTATTAAAATTCTGAAACAGTAGGGAAAACATTTTCTTGGAGCTTTCATGTGAAGAATTCACAGGAGCTTGCCAAAGGCAGGATGAGGAAAGCTGTGCTTAAAGAGCTGAGCTAAAACCCTTCAATTTCTACTGGATATAGATGGCAGAAAAGATGCTCCTTTACCGTGGCAATAAAAATACATGGATCAAAGTGTTAGCAGGAGAATGAGAAGGGGAGAGGGTTGTAGGATGTCTGTGGGAGGGACTTCTCCCCTTCTGCCCTAGTGAGACCCCACCTGCAGTGCTGGGACCCCCAACAACAGAAGGAGCTGGAGCAGCTGCAGTGAGTCCAGAGGAGGCCACGGAGATGCTCCAAGGGCTGGAGCCCCTCTGCTCTGGAGCCAGGCTGGGAGAGCTGGGAATGCTCACCTGGACACTGGAAGGCTCCAGGGAGAGTTCAGAGCCCTTTCCAGGGCCTAAAGGGGGCTTACAAAAAAGACAGAGTGACTTTTTCACAGGCAGACAGTGATAGGACAAGGAGGGAACAGTTTTAAACTAGAGAGAGCTTTAGATTGGACATTAGGACGAAGATCTTCCCTGTGAGGATGGTGAGGCCCTGGCACAGGTGCCCAGAGAAGCTGTGCCTGCCCCTGGATCCATGGAAGTGTCCAAAGCCAGGTTGGATGGGGCTTGGAGCAACCTGGGCTAGTGGAAGGTGTCCCTGCCCATGGCAGGGGGTGGGAATGGGATGAGCTGGAAGGTTCCATCCATCAGAATTCTGTGATCTGCCTTCTGTTGGGCTGTGGCCGTTGGAAGCTCTGCAGTGGCCGTTGGAACTGAGGCAGGGCCAGCTGGGACAAGCCGCAGTGGCAGAATCAGAGTTTGCACACACTGTGCAAATCCCTCTTGCAGGTGAGTCCACACAAGGGTGGATTGAGCTGAAGCTGTTTCAGTTGAAGCTAAACATTTTCAAAAGAGTTGTCAGAGTTCCAGTGGGACCACTCTCCTCTTCATACCACTGCCTCAATCCCTGCCGACTGCAGCCTGGTGTCAGCTCCCTTACAGAGAGTGGATATTGCTTGGTCAACATACATAAATCCTCTAAAATCCTGGAGAAAAAGGGACTCTCCAAATGAAACTGCTTCATTGTGCTTCATTAGTTCCTGTGATGATTTACTGCAGTAGGCCAGCAGTGTTTTAAGTCGACCCTTCTGGTGATGGAAGAGAGGAGTAGGAATCTTTATCAGTGGCCAAATGTTGGGAGAATTGAGGAAGAACTCAGAATGGATATCCAGCAGCTTGGCAACAGGTAGAGGCAGCACACTACGAGCTCCTTGGATATCTCTGTTTGGAGAGGGAGGAGGGGGAGGCAAGGAATTCTGTGCGTGCTTTATCCAAATCACTGTGCATCAGCTGATTCCAGGGCTGATAAGTTCTGGGCTGTGCATTTATCCTTTGCAAGTTGGGACTCATGTCCAGCTCGGGTCTGGAGGGGTAGGAATTCTGCACCCTGTTCTTTGTGCTCCTGAGGGCAGGTGTGAACCACCCAGAACCAGGTAAGCACACCTTGGCTTTTGTGAATAAAGACATCCCACTGCTCATCCCTGATCAGGGTTGAACCTTATCCATGGGCTCAGGCCATGGTCCCACCTACTAAAATGATGTGGTGGGACCTGAGAAATAATGGCAGATAGCAGTAAAAAGGTGTCTTGTAGGAGTTTGCAAAGGAAAACAGGGTGCAGCTTGGAGGAGGTGGAGATTTGGGTGGATTTGGACTAGTCAGGACTGATGTGGGTTTGAACTTCTCATCTAAGCCTGAGGCTGACCCTGATGTGGCAGGACAGTGTTGGCTCCAGGAGTTGCATTTTGTGAAATTTTGGAGGGGCCCTTGTTGACATTTTCCTGTCTGTCCCATTTCTGTAATGACTGGCTTGAGATCCAATGTCCTTGCTTTGAGCTAAATCCTCCTTACCTCCTCCCCTACTTAGAGGATCTGAAATTCAGGCTTTGTGGTTGCCACAGTGGCAAAGTGCAGCTTCTTTGCTGGGTTGTGGAGCTTGTCAGCACTGGGGACGTGGTTCTCTTTCTTTTAAAAGCCTTCACCACAAAATTACCACTTTTGGAGGTTATATAAAAAGATGTGTGTTTGAAAGTCCTTTGACTTGTTTGGAAATAGTCCACATGGCATGAAAGGGTGGAGATTTCTGGAATTCTTGGTGCTCCAGGCTAAAAAGTTGTTTCGCATCCTAGCTTGACCTCAGTTATCCTTTCTGTGCATCCCATGTTGAAGGCTGGGTCTAACTCACCAAGTTTTTCTTTTCCACAGGATTTCTTCATTTTCGATCCTTTTAACTGCAGAGGATAAGCTCAATCTGAGCTCCCTGAACACACCTGTCCCCTTCCTCCTACAGGTTCCTTAGAAAGAGAGCTTGGACGGCATGCAAAGTTGTGAAATATCTGCAGACAGCACGGATGATCCTCTTAGTAGTGGCCTACGGAGAAAGCGACAGCCTCGAATAGTCGTGATCGGTGCTGGGCTCGCGGGCCTGTCGGCAGCCAAGGCGCTCCTGGAAAGCGGATTCACGGATGTAACAGTCCTCGAGGCGACCGACCGCATCGGGGGCCGCGTGCAGAGCGTCCAAACCGGTGAGAGCAGCCGTGGCAATCCTTGAAAATCCTTCAAATCAGAGGGGTTTGGGCAAGCTGCACAAGGCAGGCCTCAGAGACAGCAGAGCCAAGCAGTAGCCGTAAGATTTGTCAGCAGAAAAAAGCATACAAGAAGTCGAAAATAAGGACAAATAGAAGAATGGTTTGTGCATTAATGTATAAACTCCCTAAGTTACAGAAAAGTATATCTAGCGAGATATTAGGAAGTTGTAACCTTAGTAATGGAGCTCTGTGCATTGTATCTTAAGGCTCAGAGGCCTTGGCATGAAGTCAAAAACACCTGTGGCTTCAATTTTAGCCCGTGGAAAAAGCTGCCAACTTTGTATGAGGAATTACAAGGGTTTGAATAGTGTGGTAGTTGAATTAACACAGAGTGAAGAAGTAGAATTTTAGTGTTTTAAAATAAGGGATTCAAGGGGACAAGATGGAGGGATTTGAGTGTGTTCTGACCTTCTTCTTCTTCTTGCCCTCCATATCTTGCTGTGATGGTGACGCTTTTCTATCGGTTTAAAGTAGAGGCAGACTGTCCAACATAAATGATAGATATTGGCACAATATTGTAAACATAGTACACATAGTTTTTAGTATAAAATGGTACTACCACCCCAAGGGGGTGGGAGTCTGTTGCAAACCCACCTTCTAGACAGACTGCAGCTCCTTGAGAAAACATGTTATAGATAGGAGAAAATAAACAAACTTGAGAAACCAACCCTACACATTCCAACTTCTTCTTGGCTGTGCAGGCTGGGAGAAAAAGTCTTTTTACAATCTTGGGGTCATCTCGATCACCAAACCCCCAAGAACAAGCAGGTATTGTATTCGAAATAAGCGAGCATTGTTTTAACCAAAGGTACATGTGCTCGTAGTGGTGGGATAGAAGTACTGTCAATATGCTTTTGCTTTGTGTGATTGGTCAAGAAGCTTTTAAAGTGAGTTCTAACATGGAGTTGTCTGCTGCCTGGGATGTGAGCTGCTGGCATCATAACCATGTAATGAGGCTGATGCTGGAAAATAAACAGCTCGAGATGCGTTCCTCAGCAGTCTCATCCCGTTGGTGATTTGTACATAGACCCTAAATGGGTGATAAGCAGTGCCTGCAGAGGGCTGCTGGTGGGGTTTTTGTGGCCACGAGGTCAAATGAGCCTTGGAAATGGGGTTATGTGTGTGTGTGAAATGGTTTGGGGTGTGGCGGTGTCAGGAGAGTAAACATTTAAATCCTTGGGCGCCTCTCGGGGTGGGTAGGTGGTTCTGTGCTGTCTCGTGCCTCAGTTGTGACCCAGGGCTGCTCTAAACCTGTGTTCCCATGACATGAAAGATTTGTGTGATTGTTTTCTCTCACACAGGAGGAGCTCTGTGTAACAGGTCTGTGATTGAGTGACTGTATGCAGACGGTTTCCACCCAGGTTTTCCAGCCTTACTCATTCCCAGCAGCAGCTAAATCTCCAGGCTGTTTCTCAGGGCTTAGAGCCCTTGGAAAGGGGAAACCCCGAGCTGTTCAGCTTCACAAACAACCTCATTCATTTCCCTAGAACTAATTTACTGTGTAGGGCGCTACCCACTGGGAATCAGGCTGCTGGAAAAACATCTTCAGTGCATCCCTTTATCCTGATTATCAGCTTTCCTACCTCTGCAGCCTCCTTTCTTAGTGTGTAATAAAGGCGCAGACTCTGAATATTTGAATGCCAGTTCAATTTAAAAATCTCTACAGGCAAAACTCCTGGAACAAACATTGTCCATTGCAGCACAGGAGTCACTGAATCTTTTCCTGGTATCAAGAGGGACATTGCCTGTCTCTTCTCTGCAGGAGGCATAAAGCTCTCTGCTTTTCTTGAATTGCTTTCCTGATTTCAGTTAACTAATTCTAGTTCTGATCCCACTCTGGATATTACTTTTGCCCTCTTGCTGCCCTGCTTTCTTTTTATTTCTTAGGTGCTTACATCACTTACTGTGTTTTGCTTGATAAACTCACTACCGTAAATAAACAGCAACCTCCTGTGAACTTGCAGAAGGGAAACCAATGGAAAGGCAGTTGGAAAAATCTAATCTCCAGGGCTTTAAGTAGGGCACTTTACATTCTGCTGAGACTTGGCACAGAGGTTAGGATGGGAAGTGTGTCCTTTACACACAGTCCACTGTATTAAAAATATCCTGGATCGTGCTTGTGAGAGGAGGGAAGTGTGAAAGAGCTGAAATCTTTGGGGAGCAACAGATCATTCTCCCAGGGCACCTGTGAAATAGTTCTGTGTTTTGGTACTGAGGCTGATTCTCTTCCCTTTGCCCACCTTCATCAGTAACTCACATCTGCCTTTGCTGGGAATCCACCTCCTCCTCATTAACACCTCTTAATTAACCGGAGAGGAGAGCAGGTGTTTCAGTCTGGAGGCAATCTCGGAGTTTGTAGATGTAACTGTTAGTCGCAGAGCAGAGGCTGGCATCCAAAGTCTTAGTCTTTTATTAATTTTTTAAAACTCCAAAGTGTCTTTTCTGTCTTTCTCTTATCTTCTTATCTGCCAGCTTTCAAGGTTGCCTGGTGTGGGTGTGGGCTGCAGTTCTCTGCCAAGGTGGATCTGTGTTCTGGCTCTGGCCTCTCCCGTCTGCACACCTGACTAAAGATCTGATTCAAATTTCAGCAGAGCTAATAATTCAGAAGAAATCCTTCCCTGTGAGGTCAGGAGGCCCTGGCACAGGTTGCCCAGAGAAGCTGTGGCTGCCCCAGGATCCCTGGAAGTGTCCAAGGCCAGGGCTTGGAGCAGCCTGGGCTAGTGGAAGGTGTCCCTGCCATGGCAGGGACTGGGAACAAGATGATCTTTTAGGTCCCTTCCAAACCCTAAACTATTCTGGCATTGTGGCACCTTCTCAGGGTTATATCTGAATCCTTCCCCCTCACTGAGCCTTGTTTTGTAGGGGATAGTATTTTCCCTCAAGTACACAGACTGTCGCTTTTCAGCCGAGGGGTGTAATTTGGATATTCAGGGGTTTTGCTCTAGCACAGGTGAGGGAGAGGGTTTGTGTCTTTGTGCATTGTGTTTCTTGCATGTGACCTATAACATCTGAATCCACTGCAGCCATTTCACAATTGCCCAAGAAATGGCCAAGGCTGAAAAGGGAAATGTGAAAGTTGCCATCCCTATCGAGGAGGCTTGATGGACAATCTGTGTGTTTCTCTGCTTTTTTTTTGGTTTTTGTTTTTTTTTTTTTTTTTTTTTGTTTTGCTGTATGGCATGATTCATTCCAAATAGATTAATTTTGAACCTAAAATCCTTTAAGGCCCTGAAAGTAAATTGGCTGTCTCTGTTTAAAAGAATTTTATTTAATTTCACACTTTTAAATAACTAATCATTTAACTTACACCTGGTGAGAGCTGGGTTATCTGGTAGTGATGATCGTGAGCATGAATATTCCAGGCAAAAATTAGTTTTTAATTTGTTGGTATTTGATTATGTTCCACACAGCTCAACAGGAGAACTTGGAACACATCATCACTATCACCAAGCACTAAGGCAGCAGCAGGACCTGCTGGCAAATTGTTTTCTTTGAAAAATCAGGTATCTCAGCAGGATTTCTGTGCAGCAGAGACCAAGCTCCTGCTGCTGCTTGGCACGGCCCGACTTGCAGGAGGATTGCATTAACCAGGGAACTGCCACTTGCAATATTGATGAGCTCTCTGCCTTTGGCTGCCTGTGTTCAGTCATTTCCACCTGGCTGGGTGCTCTGGGGTGTGTTGGAGCTGGTGGCACCTGAAGTGTTCAGGTCTGTGTGTTGCTGCTGCTCTCTGGAGCAGGTGCTGTGGTGTAGAAACCTCCTGCTGCACTGCAGGTTTTGAAGAGCAGTCAGCACAGCTCTCACTGACAAAGGGGCTGCTTGGGAAATGAGATCTGTGGAGCTTCCCTCAGAGGCAGGGGCTCAGCCAGGGAACAGCATTCCTTGGAGCTTTCACCCTTTAAACCTGACTGCAGCACAGCTCAGTGCTGCAGTGCCTCTCTGTCTGAGCATACATTTACATCTTAAACAGCAAATGATAGCTGGGAACTGCACCATCCTTTCTTCATCAGGCAGCATCCTATTATTTACCCTGCTTAATCAGGCATTCCCACACTGCTGCAGGGGTGCTGGGAGATGCCCAGCCCTGTCGGACTTTAAACTAGCTTTGGTCTTCTGAGAATCTGTCAATATATGGGGGATACATGACCCAAGCTTATTTTTAGCACCTCCTTTCAGCTGCTGAGCATCCTCCTGTACTCTCAGCCCAGTCTGGCAGTGCTGGATTTGGGGGGGACAAAGCCCTGGTGCAAATCTTGGTAGTTCTAAGGGATGGGGTGAGTGGGGCTGGCCAAACTCTTTGTGTTTTTCAAGTAGAAGAGAGTACAGGTGATGAAAACAAAATGCTTTTGGTGTTTAGCCTGACAGTGCCTCTTTTTAAAGAACCTGATATATAAATCTCCAAAGGCATAAGTAGTAAAATACAGCCTGTTTACTCATTTGGGGAATGGAAATGCATGTTTTATTGCAGTTAATCTGAGGTGTTTTTGTAAATAATAACCATTTTTAGTCACATGACAAGGTTCAGTATGCAGGCCAATGTTGCAATCCACACTTTCCTACATCTCCCTGCTGGCAACAACTGTGGTGAGAACTGGGAACTGAGAAGGGCTGAATTTCTCCTTAAATATCAAAGGTGTGTCGCTGTGAGGGATCTTTATTGCAACATCCCATCCTTCTGGCAAAACCCAAACCTGTATCCCAAAGGACCAGTTTGAAGAATGCTGGCATTGTGTCGAACAGAGAAAAACTCCCTTAAGGGATATTCAAACATGTGCAGTCCTTGGGCAATTCTGCTTTTGCACATTTTATTCAGGGCTGAGCGTGAGAAGCTTCCAGGAAAACACAGGCTTCCATAACCAGTTTGCTTGGCTTCCTCTCCTGCAGGGCATGCCACTTTTGAACTGGGAGCTACGTGGATTCATGGTTCACATGGAAACCCAGTCTATCATCTAGCAGAAGACAATGGTTTGCTTGAAGAGACCACTGACAGCGAGAGGAGCGTTGGGCGGATCAGTCTTTACTCCAAGAATGGGGTGGCTTATCACCTCACCAACAGCGGGCAGAGGATCCCGAAAGATGTGGTTGAAGAATTCAGTGATTTATACAACGAGGTTGGTGTCCAGCTGCTTTGTCAAGTGGTAGATTTGTCTGGAGCACTGAGACCCCTTGGCAGGTAGAACATTCTAGGATGAAGGTAGAAAAACAGTGGTGTCTTTCATTTCTTTGGAAAAAAAAAATAATGACGCTAAGTTTTTTCTCATCTGCTTCACTGCACCCCGTTTCTCTGATGTGGGGTTAACTCTCTGTGGTGAGGAAGAACAATCTTTCCATGTTTTTAATCCATTTAATCACTTCCAGCAACTATTTCTGGGGAGATCCAGTAATTAATCCAGTATCTAATTAAAAGAGTAGTGGAAGGATCAAATTACTAAACAAAGTAGAAGGCAAAACCTTAGCAACAACCAGCTAAATATTGTATCTCTCTGACTTTTATTGGTTATAAATGCTATGGAATGCTTTGTGGTGTGCCAAAGTCAGTGCAGTTTTGTAGGAATTGTAAGTGTTTTTGCATCAGAAGGAAAGGAACATCTTTTCTGGGAGGTTCAGACCAGCATGGATTTCAGTTGAAGGTTATTTAAACTCTTTTGCTTGCCAAAGTTAATTATAATTATTCCCTACATTTTTTTAATGTCTCTTGTGAAGTACATTTAGAGGGGTCAGTGCAGACTGTCTGGCCCTCCAGGTAATGTGATCTCTCAGTAGGTTGTAGAAAATGGAACAAAACATGAGTATTTTCATCAGGCTGTAGCCGTGCCTAAAACCTTCAGATTTTCATCTGACAGCAAACGTCAGTATTTGACTCTTGGCTGAACACTCACTAGATTCAGGTTACTCTTGCATACTTTGTTTAAAAATATGACTGGGAGCATTAGAAAAGTCAGTGTAGCCTGTAAAAAATTATCAAGAATTGGGTGGGGAGCAGAAAAAGGGATTATTTTTGTCTTTCAAGAAGATTTTTGGCACTGTCCTGTGTTTCTGAACTGGAATCAGTGATGGGATGGTACAAAATTATTTCAGTTTCAGAGAAGAGTAGTAGGAATTTAAAAGAAATCTCATTTTGGGAAGGATTTGCCAACCTGTGGACAATGTCTTGGACAAATGCAGGTGGATATAATGCATCTGAACAATGTTTCATATTATTGGGTTAAAAAAACGAATGAGACTTTTTCCAGGCAGGAAAAGAAGACAGGTGAGATGTGTGTGGAGGATGATTAACAGCAACTGGGGCTAGAAGGAGTAAATGAAAATACTGCAGTGTGCAGCATTATTTATGTAAATGGAACGCTGCCAAACTGCTTGCAGGGCTTGGTGATCATCCTGTCTGGAAGATGATAGGAAAATTTCCAGCAAAGGGAGGGCAGACTCCAAAATGAGAAGGGAATACAAAGATGAAAGCCACTTAGTTTTGAGATAAACCCAGTAAGATAAAGGCCATAGCAAGGTACCAGTGTTTTAGAAATGATTAATTTGGTAAATCTGCCTTTTCTTTTAAAGGGGAGAGAAAGGGGCAGCCAGTGACATGAGAGAACAGCACATTAAAAGTTAATCTTCTTTACACAACACCTAATTAGCTTATCATTGCCACAGGATATCTTTATCGCTAGGAGACAGAAAAGGGCTTTCACATTTATGGCTTGTAAAAATGTCTGCAGCCACTCGTGGTGATAAAAAATACTTTAGGGGCAGCTGGAGCCAAGCAGGGGACATCAGCCAGCCCTTTACTTGCTCTTGCTGGGAGGGGCTTTCTCTGCCCTCCTCCAAAGCCTGCTGGAATTTCTTGCAGGAGCAGCTCATGCTTTTGTTGAGTTGCTTGTCCCAGCCTCTTTGGGGTGCCAGGCTGGAGGGTCTGTACTGATTTGAGACATTTGGCTGTGGTTTATTCCCTGCTCTGCCTAGGAAAAGTGGGAATTCAGGCAAGCTGTGTGATCTTATAAAAATAGTCAGTTAAAATGGCTGAAGGAAATACAAGTGCCCTGGAGGGAGGGCAGCCAGGCCTGTGGCTTTGGGGACATTTTCCTCTGGCTTGAAGTGCAGAGGGTGTTCCACACATGCTGAGTTCTGGCAGGGGCGTTTCTGATTTGTGTTTTGGGGTTCCCTCACTTCCCCAGCATTACTGTCAGAGTGGTGAGAACCTGACACAGGGTGCCCAGAGAAGCTGTGGCTGCCCCTGCATCCCTGGGAGTGTCCAAGGCCAGGTTGGATGTGGCTTGGATCAATTTGGACTAATGGAAGATGTCCCTGCCCATGGCAGGGCAGTTGGAACAATACAATCCTCAATGTCCCTTCCAACCCAGCCCATTCTGTGATTCTATGAGGGTTTTTTTGCATGTTCATTAGAGGTTATTTAATTTTTTTTTTTGCCAAAGTCTATTGCTTTAACTGGTGGTGAAATGCTGGGGAGGAACAACAGGAATTTTCAGTTCTGCATCTCTTTTTTTTTTTTTAAGGGAGGTGTATTTTATAATTGGTTTTGTTAAAGCAAATTGTCCAGGATAAAAAGAGATCTTATCACTAAATCCTGTAGGTCAGGGTCTTCCCTTGCCTCATAAGAGCTCCCAGGCCTTCCTCAGGTTTTTATTAGTAATGCCACCATCATGTCATTTCATCCCTTCAGAGGAAGCTGAGACACCAAAGGCTGTGACACACCCTGTCCTGAAAGATCCCCCCACAAACATCCAGCGACCCATGATGGATGCAAAGCCTAAGCAGGGATGTAGGGCTGGCATGATCTGTGGAAAAATGTATCCCTGAATGAGCAGGGCTAAATTTGTCATCCTTCCAAGGGCCTGCCCTGCATGCACAGCCGGTTGCTCCCCCTCTCACACCCTGCAGCTGCTGCTGGGGCTCCAGCCTGTGCCTTCAGCTCTGCTTCCCCAGCTGGCTCTTTCTAGCCCCGGTTATCTTGTCATCTGGACATCAAATTCTAGGGAATTCAGAGTGCAGGGGGTCTCCCTTCAGTTTCACTGGGCCGTGTACAGTCTCTGAAACTGCACTTTAGCAAGGCGAGATCTCTCTGTGCTGAATTTTCCTGGAGTGAAAGGCAAAGCACCCCTGTACCTCCAGGGCTTTGCCTCACTAATTCATCTGGAAAGTCCTTAGGCTTTTTCCAGGCACTTATCCAGTCTTTTTTGGCTGGCTTCTTCTACCTCAATACAAATTTTGCTGCATTTTTGTTTGCAGTAGCCTGCATTTTTAATAGCTGTAGGGATGTCTCACAAGAGCTTTATTTGGTTATGAGGAAGCAGAGCACTCAGACTGCTTGAAGACTGCTCAGCTCTTCATTTCTCCAGCAGAAAGTTCCTTGGGAGAAGCTGTTGCCCTGCACTGGGGTCAGTCAGGATCTGTCATGAGCTTGTGACTGAGGTGACGTGAATTCTTCTTGTGGAAGGAGGGCAGTGCCTTCATGGAAGCTCTCCAGTCCTGCAGAGCATCCACCTGGATTCCCAACCATGCATTGCCAAGGGAAGGACCATGACACAGGGCAGGACTTTTAGGGTTGTCCTTCTTAAGCTGTGTACTGTGTGGAGCTGGCAGTGCTCAGGGTCATTGTCACTCCATCTGGTCAGTCTCCAAAAGGAAAGAGGCACCTGGGAGGTTCCCCAGGGTGTGATGCCCACATCACGTATTTTTAATCTTCCCACTTTCCTCTCCACTCCATCTAGTTATCTAGGATAACTGGGGGAATCCTGGGGCTGGGAGAGGATTGTAGCTCTTTTTGCTTCTACCACATCTGCATGACTCTCAGGCAAATGACCAGAGGGACCTGTGAGGGTAATATCTGCACCTTTGGGGCCGGTGTGTGTGATTAACGCCTCAGAAATTGTGAACAGGGACAGTTTATCTCAGAGTTGTTCCTCTGTCCCTGCTAAGTCCTCATTTCTCTTTCCAGAGAGGTGTTTAAAGCCGATTCCCAGGTATTAGTGAAAAGTGGGAAGTGGTGAGATGGACAGGTTAAAAGCAGCCAAAAAATCACAGTCCATCACCAGCCTGATTTGGGAGAAGTGCCTGCTTTTACTTCAGCTTTTCAGCAAGGATGTGGTCCCTGAAGAGCTGCTTCCCAGGAACCCTCCCTTTAACAATCAGCTAATTAATGGCCTTGTTATCTGTCAGCTTTCTCCTGTGTGCTGCAACAGCTTCTGGGGGAGGGATGCAGCCAAAGAATGACAATGTTTTCCATCCTCCTCACCCCCACCCGTGCTGGGCTTCCTGCCATCCCCAATTAAGCTCCAGTGCTTTGCCTTGCAGTTATCATGGAAAGCAGGACCAAAGGGCCACCGAGAGTCACCGTTCCCTCCCTGCCTCTATTGCACTGGCAGATGTCTGGCCTGGGGACAGCACAGCCCTATCTCCATCAGGGCTTTTCACTGGACAGGGATTAAGTCACGGCAGTTTTTAAGCCAAGTGAGCAAAAGACAATGCTGGGCATCGTCACCGGTGCTGACAGGAAGGAGTGTGGATGGGGATGTGCTTTCCTGACCTCCTTCAGCGTGGAGAAACTTCTTTATTTAGCTTTGTTCTTCCTAAGAAACTGCCTTTTCCTGTGGTGGAGGAGCACGTAGGTAGTAAATAAACACGTGGAGGAGGAAGCCTGTAGGTAACAGAGGGGACATCCCTGCTAGAATCCACGTTCCCTGCACAGACCCTGGTTGTGGGATGCCCCAAAGCTGTTCAGAAAGAAGACAGAAGATGGAAGGTGAAGTGAAACTGTTTTAGACTGTGGACATTCAATTAACTCATTTAAATTTCTTACCTTCAACCCCTTCTGTCTTGCAGACCCAGGGAGCTGGGGTTGTTCACCATGGAGAAGAGAAGGCTCCAGGGAGACCTTCCAGCACCTTCCAGTGCCTAAAGGGTCTCCAAGAGAGCTGGAGAGGGATTTTGGACAAGGGATGGAGAGACAGGACAAGGGGAATGGTTTCCCACTGAGAGAGGGCAGAGTTAGATGGGATGTTGGGGAAGAATTGTTCCCTGTGAGGGTAGTGAGGCCCTGGAATGGATTTCCCAGGGAAGCTGTGGCTACCCCTGGATCCCTGGAAGTGTCCAAGGCCAGGCTGGATGGGGCTTGGAGCAACCTGGGATGGTGGAAGGTGTCCCTGCCCATGGCAGGGAGTGGGACTGGATGGGCTTTAAGGTCCTTTCCAACCCAAACCATTCCATGATTCTCTGAATTCCCTGGAGAGTTGTATATAAGCCTTCAGAATAAGGGAAGGAAAACTGCATAGAATAGAATCTGTCTTTTACTTCTGTTTTTTCAGACAGGGCTTCTAGGGCCACTTGTTCTGTCCCAGCTCACTGGGTAGAGTGAGACATGTTTAGGTCATCCTGCTGGGATGTGAGATTGCCAGTGGTAGGAGATGGGAGTTGATGCAGTCTGTCCTTTTTTGATGCAGTCTGTCCAGGTTTTGCTCTCTGCTTGTATCAGGTGGGTGATAATAGAAAAGCAAAGGTTGTCTGGTCTGTCTGTGGTGTAGCTCTCCTTGCTGGGCATGGAGCTCTGGTTTGGATGCAGGAGATTTTGTAGGGTTAACTAGAAAATCAGCAGAATCTTTTGGGTCATTCTTCTTGTTACCTTTCCTCAGGATCTTTGAGGGAAAGTCCATTTCTACTCTCTCAGGAGCCCTGCTGCTGAAATGCTGAAATGATTTGAGGAGTATGGGTTTTCAGATACTACAGTTCCTGTTCCCAGTGACCCCAGGGATGGTGCCATAGGAATGACAGTGCTTTCCCCATCTGGGGAGGGAAAGCGTGGATAATTCCAACTCCAGACAGCAAAATTTTGCTCCTGTTTCATTGGAAATCTGCCTTAAATGAGGCATCTTAGCAAAGCTTTTTCATAGCTTCTTACACAGGATGTGTTTGCTGCTCATATTCATTAAAACCTACATTTTGAGCATCTTTTTCATTCATTTATTCTGACCATATATCTCTCAATGTAGGACCTGCTATTGTTTCTCCTTTTGCTTCTTGCCTATAACAGCTTTGCCTCCTGTTCTTCCTCGGCTGGTTCAGCACCCCCAAGAATCAGAATATCCTGAGCTGGAAATGACTTAGGAGGATCATCAAGTTCAGCTCCTGGGCCTGCACAGGAAAACCTCCAAAATCACACCTTGTGTCTAAGGGTGTTATCCAAACGCTTTTTGAACTTGAAAAACAAGGAAATAACAGGAGAAATAAGAAATCCTGATGGGATTAAACTTACCTGCTGTCTGATCAGTGGGATGGCAGCTCCAGGAAAGGCTTTCCTTGATGGTTACAGCACAGAGAACTTGTGCCTTCCAGCCCTGCTCCCTGTGGGGCAGTGAAGAATATAATGGTTAACAAAACCATAGTCAGGCTCACTTCTCCTGTGGGCCAAGTGGTGGCTGAGTTTTAGCAGGGCTTTGCCTGTCCTGTGAGTTTGTTATCTGCTTACAGAGCTCAGTCAGCTCAATCTTACTAAAGCCGAGCTGATTGTGCTGACGCAAGGTCTGTGCAGCTCGGACCTGCTGCAAGTGCTTGTGGCCTCAGGAACCCAGGGATGTGAGAACCAGGGGATGCTGGAACTGCCAAAGTGTCCTTTGCTGGAAGCCTTTGTTTCATACAGGACGTTGGGCCCCACCTTTCTTGTCTGAGAATCTCCTTGGAATGGCCGTGTCCCAGGCAGTGTCTGCAATTCTCTTCTGTCTCTACCAGTCCCACTCATTTTCCTTGTGACTGTTTCTTCTCTGTTTTTATCATTTATTTAATCCCCCTTTTTTTTTCCATCCTTTCACTTATTTTCTTCAATTTCCTCCTCATCCCTTACTTGTCAACTCACCTTCCTCCATTTGCTCAGAGACCTCCTCTCTCTCACTCCTATAACTGCAATTTGTTTATTCTCCTCCCTTTCCTCTTATTTCCTCTATTTTGCCTCCTCAAATTCACTTTATTCTTAAAACTTGAGGTAAAATCAAGCTCTTGGGGAAAGTTGGAGTGGGAAAAACATAAACCATAGTGGATTAGCCCTATCAGCAGGGAATGGAAAGCCCCAGGAGCTTTTTGAAGGCAAGGTTGCCACAGTTTTTACTAGCTTTGTACCAGATATTTACTGTAGACTTCAACTTCTTAACATATCCAAATCATCTGTCTCCAAAAAATGATCATAAGGTGTAATCAAACCATCTTTGACAGGAAAAATCCCCCAAGCAGGGATATCCCCTGTGATTGTAAGAGTATTGTTACCCTCTGGCATGATGTGAATGAGAAGGGGACACATTCTGGACAAACAGGTCATTAATGGGATATGCTGCATTTCTGAGAGGCATCTTTTGAAAGCTTTCCCGTGTTAAAAGATTCCTCTTGAGGTTTTTTTTTTTCCCCATAGAAAGGAAGAGCCATGATGCAATTGCAGGCTCTTCTGACAATATGGTAGATAGAAATACAAGTTTTTCCAGGCAGCCACAAGCTGAGGTGGATGATGTTTCCTTGCCTTTACGTAGCTTGTATGGAAAACTGGGGTTAAAAACCACCAGGAATATCTTCAAATAAGAACAATTTGTTACAAGGGATTTTTACTCTGGCTCCTGGTGAGGGGCTCTAGAGATGTCACTGTTTTCCATGGATTTCTACCTGTCCTGTGCTCAAGTAAAATGTGTGTGCATACAGAATTCCTCTGCTGTTTGTCACTTCCTGATTTCATGGGATGTTGGAATCCAAAATGCAGGGAATTCTCAGAACTTTAGGCCTATAAGCCAAAGCTTAGAATTAAACACAGGATTTGATCTGAGAACTTGGAGAAGGCTTCCAAACTTAAATAGTAGAAGTGAGAATGTGGATTTATAATTTAAAGCAGAAACACGTTAAGCTTAAAAGAAGAAAGTTTAGAGTTTTAGAATTTAAGATCTAGAAAAAATAAAAGTAGTTACAAAGGTAAGTAAGAAGTTTAAAATACAGTACTATAGGTTTATGTATCATAATATAATTAACTAAGCTTACACTGTAGCATAAATCCATAAAGCAAAATATTTAAGGATTGAGTAGAAAACATAAATATCCTTATTAAAAGTGTTTTATTAATCAATAAATCCTTAAAAGGTCTTAAAACTAGAGGTCTTGTGACCTTCTAAACCATGCAGTGAAGATGTGAGCCAAACTCATCCTTCCTGTTGATGTAGAAGATAAGCAAAATAAATCACACCATCTAAAAAACTCAAAAAATCTCATCTCTAACTCATTCAAAATTCCTTCAAAAATCCCCATAAATGTGACAAGAGAAAACCAGCCGTGAAACTGAATTCACCCACTCTGGTGGATTCCTTCTAAATAATGGAGAGGGTGGAAGGGCTGCTGTCAAAGCTGGGACACGGAGGTGGGAGAAGAGCCGGTGCTTTTCTTCCGTTGTGGTGGGACGAGGAGCTGATCCCACCGCTCTGGGCTGGGACGGGTGAAGGAACATCCTGCTGGGGATCCCATCCTTGTGTCCTGTCTCTGGCAGGTCTATAACCTGACTCAGGAGTTCTTCCAACGAGGTAAACCAGTCAATGCTGAGAGCCAGAACAGCGTGGGCGTTTTCACGCGGGACGTCGTGCGCAAACGCGTCAAGGCCGACCCGGATGACACGGAGGCCGTCAAGAGGCTGAAACTGGCCATGATCCAGCAGTACCTGAAGGTTGGTGTGCACATCATTGGGATGTTTTGGTTTGGTTTGGACTAGGAGCAAACAAATCCTCGACCTCAGGCGCCTGGCTGAGCCTCCCCAGCCCTGGAAATTGCTTTCTGTGCTCTCTTGCAGTTTGTGTTGCTGTTGACAACTTTCTCTCCTGATGCAGATACAAAGACAGTGGATTTGCAAGGAATAATACCTTTACTCTTTTTTTTCCCCCTTATCTTAAAACCCCAGTTGTCTTAATAGAAGAGGCTTTCCTAGGCCTTGTTAATTTTTCTGGAGTGATTTAGATTTTTTTTGCCACCT
This sequence comes from Chloebia gouldiae, assembly GCA_003676055.1. Classification (NCBI taxonomy): domain Eukaryota; kingdom Metazoa; phylum Chordata; class Aves; order Passeriformes; family Passeridae; genus Chloebia; species Chloebia gouldiae. The sequence continues at coordinate 44,910,844 of QUSF01000005.1, read as the reverse complement.
AAAGTTACTCTATTTTCAGATTCTTTTAGTAATGTCTTATCTTGTGACTTACACCTGCACCCCCTGATCCTGTTTGAGTGTTTTTTACCTCTCAGAGATCAGAAGAAATGTAACTTTGATGCTAGTAATTTGCTGAAGAAATCCCCAGAAAGCAGTTTGAAGGTAAAGCAATAAAATCCAAGATAGACTGCATAAAAACCAGCTTTCCACACGGCTTCCATGGTTCTTTTTATTGCCTTGGTGCCTTAGCTAAATGAGTTCTCTGTGTGATGAGGCACTGCATTAAGCACTCCACGAGTAAAGTGTGTCAGTCATTTTTATTTCAATTAGAATGACTTAAAAGCTTCTGACATGAGGCAGGGGAGGCAAGCAGCACTTTGTCATGTGTTCACTGTTTTCAGGTGAGAACCTAAACCAAAGAGGAATAAAGATCTAAAGAGTCTCACAGGAGATTTGAGATAAAGCTGAAGTTTGAACCCTGGTGTCCTGAGCTGATACCTCAGCATCCTCCCCCAAAGCCTTTTATCACAGGGTGTCTCCACAGCTGCCACGTAAAGCTCAGTTATTTATTGTCTTACCCATATAGTAGCACCCATGCAGACAGGGTTAAGTCATTGGATACAGCTCGGGGTTTCCTGGTGGTTTTTCCCGTGCTTGCTCCAGGCTGCCACATTCAGAGGTGTCTCTGCAAGTCTTGCAAATCCCTTCTCATGCAAATACCTGAGAAGAACAAAGCTTCTCATACTTAAGACTATCAGATGACAGAGTGGGGATTAACTTGTCTTGGGTTAGAGTCTTGGTAGTTGATTGTTTTTTCCCCCTAGCATTTTGCCTTCATGGTTGAAAGAGTCAAACAGCCACCAGTGTTTAACTTCATCATGAGGAGAGGAATGTCCTGCTGGAGCATCCAGGCAGGATGAGGATCCTGCTGTGTGCCACGGGTTTTGTGTTGTGTGACCCTGGGGGAGGTCTGGGAAGTGCTGGGGTAGGGTGGAACTACAGCACAGTCCCCGCTGGAGTCATCAGGCAGTGACCAGGACAGGACAGGCACCTGTTGGTCCCTGCAGGCACAGGAGCAGCCTGGGAGCTGCTGGTACAACCCTGACTCGTTCACTTTGTCCCAGCACTGAGATTCCTGCCCTGCACCAGTCTCCACAGGGAGACTGTCTAGGCTTGTCAGGCTTCCAGACACAGTCATTAAAGTGTGGAAAGGTCTGGAAAATAGGTCAAAGGACAAGGCAAGGAATTGTAATATTCCTTAAAATGCTTAGAGAATTAAGTGTGCGAGCGATTGTGACTCTGGTGATGTGAAGATTTTAGGATCACTGTGTCCCGTGCATCAGGATTATCATTAGAAGCTTATCACAAGACAGGCCAAACATCCTGCCTTTGTTCCAGGGATTGTTGGGAGCTACAGCTATGCTTAATACTCCTACAAACATTAACCAACAGGTTAATGGATCTAAAGCTTTGGTAATCACATCAAACACACGTGGCTCACATCTTGGCATTTCCCTTTCCGTCTCCTTCAGTTCCTCCTGTGCAGGGTCCTCTCACCTCTGGCAGATTGTTAGCTGGCTGATTGCTGACTGTTTGACAGCGTGCTGAAAGCTGCAGACAGCAGAAAGAGCTGCCAGGAGTTTTTTGTGGCTCCTCGTGGGAATGTTTATTAGCGTTGGAATGAGCATCTGATTAACACAGCTCCAGGTTCTGCTGTAGGAGCACCGGGCAGCAGGTCCCTGGCCACTGCAGAGGGTTTTAAAGGATAGAAAAAACAGAACTTTAACCCAGAATTGTGCAGAAGCAAAGACATAATGGAATTACAGATTCACAGAATGGTTTGGGTTGGAAGGGACCTGAAGGACCATCCAGTTCCATCCCCTGCCATGGGCAGGGCACCTTCCACTAGCCCAGGTTGCTCCAAGTCCCATCCAACCTGGCTTTGAAAACACTTCCAGGGCTGTGGCAGCCACAGCTTCTCTGGGCAAGTTCTGCAGGGCCTTACCACCCTCACAAGGAAGAATTGATTCCTCATATCTAATTTAATTTGACCATCAGTTTAAAGCCGTAATTTTTTCTCCTGTCACTCCATGGCCTTGTCCAAAGTCCCTCTGCAGCTCTTTTGTAGCACCTTTAGCTACTGAAAGGTGTCAGGAGGTCTTGCCAGAGCTTTCTCTTCTCCAGCTGGACAGCCCCAGCTCTCAGTTTGTCTTCAGATCAGAGGGGCTCCAGCCCTCTGGTCTCTGAACTCTGGATGATGCATCTCCAACTCTTTACCATGACAAAATGGTTTCTCTGATTGCAAGAAAGGCTGAGGATTGATTTTTGTTCAGATCCTATGGCCAAGCACTACTTTACTAGCAAAACTACTCTGGTTTCAGAGTGGAATTCAGCACTCTCATCTCATGCAGCTCCTCTGTGCCCTTGCAGAGCTGTGCTGTGGCAAAAGGAGTTGCTCTGTGGCAATGTTGCTTTTGTGTTGCTTTTCTTTAGGTAGAGAGTTGTGAGAGCAGCTCCCACAGCATGGATGAAGTCTCGCTGAGTGAATTTGGGGAATGGACCGAAATCCCTGGGGCTCATCACGTCATTCCTTGTGGCTTCATTAAAATCGTGGAGATTCTGGCCCGCTCCATTCCCAAGTCTGTCATTCAGCTCCGCAAGCCGGTCAAGTGCATCCACTGGAACCAGTCGGTCAGCAAGGAGATTGAGAGGGTGGCTGACCACAACAGTGACCTCCCTGAGGAGAACAAGGGCTCCAATGTCTTCGTAGAGTGCGAGGACTGTGAGTTCATCCCAGCTGACCACGTCATTGTGACCGTGTCCCTGGGAGTCTTGAAGAAGCGCCACGAGAGCCTGTTCCACCCCCGCCTGCCTGAGGAGAAGGTGATGGCCATTGAGAAACTGGGAATCAATACCACTGACAAGATCTTCCTGGAGTTTGAAGAACCTTTCTGGAGCTCTGAGTGCAACAGCATCCAGTTTGTCTGGGAAGACGAGGCGGAGAGCGAGAGCCTGACTTATCCTGAGGAGCTGTGGTACAAGAAGATCTGCAGCTTTGATGTGTTGTACCCACCCGAGAGGTACGGCCACGTCCTCAGTGGCTGGATTTGTGGAGAAGAGGCTTTGATTATGGAGAAGTGTGATGATGAAACTGTGGCAGAAACCTGCACCGAAATGCTACGTAAATTTACAGGTCAGCCGTGCTCTGGTGGGAGAGGGAGCGTGGGGCTGGGGAATCGAATAACCACGAGGAAGGAAATGCTTTAAAGTAATTTTTAGTTCTTTGGCATTTTGTGTCCCTTTGAATGTGCGTGTGCTTCCAGCATAGCTCCAGTTGGGTGTGCCTGGGAGCTATTTTTACAGAGGGGCTGATAAACCAGCTCAGGAAGTGATGGGCAGAAGTGCTGGAGGATTCCACATCCTCTGCTTTATTGAATCACAAATAACTCTTCAGCAGCTGGAGCTGTCAGGCTCTGAGGGATGATCTCAGCTGTGGAGAGCAGCACAGCCCCTTCAGAAACTGAACCTGTTTAGATCAGCTGAGGTGTGGTTGAATCACACCCCTGACTTCCATTCAGTATCAGATCGATGGAAATAATCTCAAAGACATAAATTTCAAAAAATTCATTGATCTCGGGTGTTCCCATTTTCTAGGTGCATCACTGAAACCTTCCTGGACTTCACAGATTTCATGTTTTGAGATCACACATCACTTTAAGGGCAGCTGTTGGACCGAGGCAAATCTTAGGTGTATTACACTGAGAAAATCCAAATGAAATCACTTAAAGCAATAATACTTGGATGCTGGGCTTTAGCTTGTCCAGTCACTTCTCTAGAGGTCACACACCTTCCCAGGAAAAGGGATTTTTGCATCTGAGAGTCTTTGACAAACTCTGATGGGAGACACTGTGCAAGTGCAGGTGTAAGGTTGTAACACCGAAAGAAATAGTGGTGGACTTAAGAGCAGTTTTGAAATACGTGATTTGAATTTATACAGAACTACAAGCAGTTATAAGAGGAGCATCCTCCAAGATTAGATGTAGTTCATGCTATTTTAGAGATGGCTTTTGTGATTAAATGATTTCTGTCTTCCTGCTAGCTGGTGTTAGCCCAATCTCAGCACTCAGTGGGTTTCCAAACTTACCTCCTGTCCATGGAGCTCCAGCTAACTGGAGAAATTTGCCTTCACAAGTGCAGCTTTCCCCTGTCCTTACTGACCATTTGCTACCAACAAGATGGAGATCCAGAGTCACAGAATCACAGAATATCCTGAGCTGGAAGGGGCCCATCAGGATCGTGGTGTCCAGCTGCTGGCCCTGCTCAGGACACTCCAGCAATCCCTTTGTGCCTCAGAGCATTGTCCAAATGCTTCCTCAAACAGGCTGTGACCATTCCTTGGGGAGCCTGTTCCAGCACCTCTGGGTGAAGAATCTTTTTTCCTGAAAGGGCCCTGGAATCTGAGGACTTCCTACATAACTGACCACAGCCAAAAGAGCTTTTACCACTCTCTGCAGGAGCTGTAGGGTAGAGGCTCTGGATTGAAAGCTCTGATTCAGTGCCCAAGCCTGCATCCTTGTTTCAGCTGTGCCTCCTGAGCTGTTGGTGTTCAGGGGTGTTGGGTGTCCCCATGTCCTGTGTCACACCAGTCCCCATGTGCCATCTTTTCCCTGACCCCAGCAGGGAACTGCTGCTCTACACAAGCTTAGCAGGAGGCTCTTCTCTCACAGGCTAAGTTGTTGCAGTGCTGAATGTACAACCAAGTTTGCTGCAGCTTTTCTTGCTTAAGGCCTATTAAAAAAAAAATACAAGTCCCACTTCAATTCATCTTAGTGGAAATTTGGCTCTTTGGGTCTGTTGTAGTTTGGCACGTGGGAGTTTGCTCTCCATCTTTCTTCTTGGGCTTTTTCACAGTTACTGTTTACATGTGTTGGATGTTTCTCTCCTCCCAGCATGGAAATATGTGGCTCTGGGCCCTGGGTCTGTGCTGCAGTTGCTGTTCCAGCTGATGCTGCACCTGGTCACTGTCCATCAGCCTCTTCCACACAGCTAATCCCAGGTTATCTCTCCTTGGAGAATTCCAGACTGGATTTACCAAGGCCTTACCCTGCAATGAGCATTTTGTTCATCAGCTGAGAAGTGGCCTTGCAGCTGCTCAAAACTGTGAGAGGAAAACCTGTTCTTGGAGCACCCATTACCCAACATGGCCTGTTCCACTTTCTGCCCCCAATCCCCTTGTTGGTAGAAAACCTTTTCACAGCTCTTGCAGGATTCCCTGGCTGAGGGAGCTGGGTTTATCCTGTTTTCCTTGCTCCTGTTTCCCCTAGAGGTTCTCAGAAGGAGCAATACCTCAGGGCTGATCTGGGCCAGGTGCCAGGCTGGCTGAAATAACAGAAGTGTGCTCAGCTCTCCTTGCACCTCCCTTTTTCCCTGCTGATCTGTTCCAGGGGGAATGTGAGAGGGGGTTAGACCATGATACACCTACAGCCACTTCTCAGCATGGCTGCACTCCTCTGGTCCAATAAGCACCACCAAACCCAGCTTTGAAAGCCTTTCCCACCACTCAGGTTCACACAGGTCAGCTAACCAAATTAGGAAAGTCATCCTGCCAGGATCCTGACCTCAGTGGAAAGCCTGGATCTTCCATAAGGCAGCTCAGATCTCCCACACCTCACCTGGTGCTCTGTGACATCCTCTGAGGCAGCTTTTCTCTACTGAGTATAGAGGGAGCCTTATATTCAGTAATGAAGCAGATACTTTCAGCCTTTTAATGTTCTCTTTGCTTTTTGTGGCTTTCATGTTCTGGGTATGAAATGCCCCATGCTCTTATTCTTCTGAGAAAGAATTAATGCATTTCCAGATAGGTTCCCATCTTTCGCTGTGTTTTCCCAGTCTGTTGCTCGTGGTGGCCTTTCCTTTGGCTTCAGAGTATGTTATACCAGTTTTAAGTTAAATCCATTCTTTCATGCTCACACTGAGAATCTCTCTGAGAATTGACCTTGAATTTTCCTCTCTGGTAGGTGTTGGGGATTATCTGGCTTTGCTGTGAAAAGCTCTGAGGATTGTTCTAACCTAAGAACCATCAGCAATTATTGCTTTTCACAACTGGATGGTGAAAAGCAGTGTCCTCCAAATCTCCAAAGCTAGGAGCCTTGATCTGCCTTCTTTGTTGGATAAGCTCCCAGAGTAGGAAGCCAGAGGCTTCCTGCTGAAGGGGTCACTGGAGCCTGGCAGGCTGCAGCTGGAGATGCCCTGAGTTTTCCTCCATGTCCTCCAGCTATTTCTCTGGAGGGGAACAGATCTGTTCTAGGTTCTGCATCACGTCTCCCAGTCCCTTGTGGGTGTCTGGGGTAGCCATTCAGGTGGTTGTAGTCACTGGTGTGGGGGCAGTACCACAGATCTCCCCCTTGGTGGAATCTTACATTCTGCTCTCAGGCAGGCAAATAAATTTGGGTGCCTAATTTTAGATTGGTGAGTTGATTTTATGGTAATGCAGTCAGCCCCATAACCAATAAACCTCTGTATCCACACCTCCCAGGAGCTGAAGAAAAATGGGATTGTGTGAGGCACAGGGTGTCGTCTTCCATAGCTTCAAAAGTGGAAATCTGTGGCATGAAGATATGTGCCTTCCTGTTTTAGTGAAGGCAAACATCCTTTCTTTAGCCATTTAATCTCCCTTTGGATGGTGGAAACTGAGAAGTTTCCACATCTGTGTTGTTACTTTTATCTGTAGACAAAAGCTGTTTACCCTGTTTGAAAGCAGAATGAGAAAGTCCAGTGTAGTATGTTCCTTGAAGGACTGTGGCTCTCAGTCTTTGTAGTTTCTGTCTTCAAGCAACAGCCCAGAATCAGAGCTTGTGCTACGTGCTCCTGTCTGACCTTCAGCCAAAACCCCCTCTGAGTCTCATGATTTTCCTCTTAGAAACAGCTGCTTGCATGAAAAGGTGCAGAATTGCAGCGTGCAGGGGCACAGTTGCTGCACAGTGGACACTTGGGTCTTGCTACCGTGGCCTGGTGTGCTGGAGACTCTGGAAGGAGCTCATGGCAATGGATGTGGATATGGAAACATGCACCAGCTGTGGAAGAGGCTTCACCAGGCCGCTGCAGAGACTCCTTTTGTTTGAAAACCCCTCGTGTGCCCCTTTGTGCAGTGCAGTGGGATGGGTGGCTGCCTTGGCCCTGCCTGGGGAGTGTTCTCTGACAGCTTCTGTGGTGTGTTCTCCTGGGCTTTCCCACAGCCCTCAAAAATAAAACACGATAACTTATTTCCTTGTCACATCTGAGAGCTCCCAGTTCTCAGACTCCCTTGGGCTTTCCACTTCCAGGCATTTCTGCTTTGAAGAGTCTTGCAAGAACTTGTTTTAGAGGCCTTTGTTATGCAAAGCTGTTATTCCTGAAACAACATGGCTTTGTAGGATGTTTTGTTTGTGGGATATATTTATTTGCTAGTCTGTGCCGTATTTTGATCTGGGGCCTGGTTTTAAAGTGTTCACAGAGTACTCTGGGCAGGTTATCCTCTGCTTTGTTCCAGCCCCTTATTCCATAGCTCTGGCTTACAGGATACTCCTGAAAGCAGAAGCCGAACCAGGACCTACTCTTGATTTTAAGGAATTGAAGGCACAGCTAAATAATAGTTTATGAAAGCTAAATAATGCAGTGCCTAACCAGTGTTTACATTTGAGTGTCTCCCTCTAAACTGGGATGAAGAAAGTGGGGGAATTTGGGTCGTCTCATGGCAGGCTGAACATCTTGAATTGTCACAGAGCCAGGGTTTGAAGCAGGAATAGGATGTGAACATCTCAAAACTCCTAATTTTTTTGCTGACGATCTCCTGGAATCACAGAATTACTTAAGTTGGAAAAACCCCTTAAGATTGTTGATCCCAACCATTCCCCCAGCACTGCCAAGGCCACCACTGACGTGTCCCCAAGTGCCACATCCACATGGCTTTTAAATCCCTCTGGGGGTGGTGACTCCATCACCATCCTGGGCAGCCTTGCAAGGGCTGGACATCTCTTTCCATGAAGAATGGTTTGGGTTGGAAGGGACCTTCAATTGGAAAGGACCATCCAGTTGCAGTTCTCTTGCTGTGGAAGATTTAGACTCAACCCAAGCAGCTGAACCTTGCCTGGATATCTGATGTTACCTCAAGGGTGGATCTTGCCTCCTGCAGAGGGAATTTCTCTTCACTAGAATTCTCCATGTCCCCCTGTTCTCTCCTGCCATGCCAGATACGATCACAGGACTCCAACAGAAGCAGTGACACTGAGATGGTCCAAAACCAGCCTAGCAAGAGGATCTCCAAAGTGTCACTCTCCCTGCTTGTACCTGAGAATCTTGTGCCACCAGCTGGTGGGCTGCAGTCCTGGATCTCATGTTCTCCACCATCTCTGGGATGGGGACAGTGCCTGATGACCCTGTTGTGGGTGCATTCTTCACCTCTAGGTCCTACATCCTCTTAGCAGTGGAAATCCTACGGCGATCTATAAATCCTACTTCCAGCCTCAAACCCCTCCCTTCCATGCCTTGTGCATTAAATAAATAGAGTCTCCTGGATTTTAGCTTGATATGGGGGGCAACTATATGGGAAGCTGTTGGAATGAGTTAATACAGGTTTTGAGAACTTTCTGACAGGTTTTTCAGTGCCCCCACATAACGAAGATTTGCCTTCTTTCCTCTTTAGAGGCACATCTCTCTCACAAGGCTACCTAAACATCCAGTTCAGACTTAAACCAATTAAATAATTGGTGCCCAGTGCTAAATTTTGGTGAGATCAATCACATGCTTGATTACCACCAGGTCCCCACTGCATATGTGACCAGAAGATGTTTTGTATTTCCAAACCAGACTGTGTCCAAGGCTCCCTGAAGCTCGCCAGTGATCCTTTCCAAAACAAATCACAGAATCATTTAAGTAGGAAAAGACCTCCAAGGTCATGGAGTCCAACGTGTGACCAATTCCTCACATTTTAAAGCAGGCCAAGGCACTTAGTGGCTCATCCAGTTGTTCCTTGGACAGCTCCAGGTGTTGTTCCTTGGACACCACCCAGGTGGGACTCCCCCACCTCCCTGGAAAATGGAACAGCTGAGATGAAAAGGGAAGCAATTTCTATTCTATAAAGAGTTAAAACTCAGTAATGAAAGAGAGATCTGGTGGGATGGATGCTGAATAAATAAGATGGAATCCCTGTCACCCACACCTTGCTCAGGCACTGCCCTTTTCCCTTTTGGACACGGTCTGACTTTTTGCCTTCCACTTTCCACCCAGGGAATCCAAACATTCCGAAACCTCGCCGGATCCTGAGGTCCTCCTGGGGCAGCAATCCCTACTTCCGTGGATCCTACTCCTACACCCAGGTTGGGTCTAGCGGGGCCGACGTCGAGAAACTGGCGAAACCACTGCCTTATGCTGAGAGCTCCAAAACTCCTGTGAGTATGGCCCAGATGGGGCCTGGGGCAGTAAAACTGACAGGACACTGGGCAGCAGGTTTTTGGGGAGGGAGGTTGAAAGAGAAAATCCCTGCTTAGGCCTTCAGTAGTGTATTTCCCCCTGTTTTTTTTTTTTGTACAAGTGATGCCTCTATGTATAAATGATGCGTGTAAGATTTTACCTCTTTAACATTTGGAATGCCAGTGTCTCAGAGAGTTCCTCATCTCTCCCTGAATTTATCAAGAGCTGCTCATGTGTGTGTGTTCATTTAATGACCATCAGCTCTATTGTCCAGTTCAGAATCCCTCAGGAAAGCACGTGCTAATTTGTTTTAAAGATGATTATTTTATGACCCTGCTAATGTCTAGGTCTGAATGTGTCAGGGGTGCATATTAGGAAATCTTTCTGTGCTGGCAGTGCAGGATGAGGGAGTTCCAGTCCTTGGCAGGGGACGATGAATTTTATCCCCAGGCACTGCCTTGGCTTTCTGAATTTAGCAAGGAGAGCTGGAGCACACATGGAGGTGGTTACAGAGCTCACATTAAGCCAAACTCACCCCATCACTCAGGGTTGTGTGTCCATCCAAAGGCTGATGAAAATGCAGCCTTCAAGCAGCTGCCCAGTCCATTTCCTCCGCCATAGCCTGGCCCTGAAGTAATTTTATTCAGTGCAGAAATCTACTTACGAAAACCTAGTAGGAGTTTTAGGAATCTCTCTGTGTAGTTCCTGGGGAAATCCTCCCAGAAATTCCTGCCTCAAATCCGAGCAAGCACCTCACTCTTGGTGTAAGAGATACAATGCTGTGTCTCACCCTGTTTTGAGACATGGCTGTTACTCTTCTGAAGCTGCTGTCCAGAATTCCCTTAATGCCTAAAAGGCTGAAGTGTAATTTAGGGGAGCAAAGGGAGGAGATGCAGGTTTGTTCAGGTTTTTGGAACTGGTATTTTGTGGAACTGGCATCTCGTGAGGCTTTTGAAAACCAGCACTCCAAAACAGATGAAAACCTCTGGATCCCTGGAAGTGCCCCAGCCAAGGTTGGAGAGGCTTGGAGCAAGCTGGGCTGGAGGAAATGTCCTTGCCCATGGCAGGGGGTGGAGCTGGATGATCTTTCAGGTCCCTTCCAACCCAAACCATCCTGTGTGGGAGGGCACAGAAAGTTTGTCTCCCTTTATCCTCCCAGCTGTGAGCTGTGCTGATCTGTGCCCCTTGTGCTGTGCCCTGCAGCCCATGCAGGTGATGTTTTCGGGGGAGGCCACTCACAGGAAGTATTACTCCACCACCCACGGTGCTGTGCTCTCGGGGCAGAGGGAGGCTGCTCGGCTCATCGAGATGTACCACGACCTGCTGCAGTGCCCAGCCTGAGGGAGCCCTGCCTGGCCACCACCACCACCTCCCAAATCCTCCTGCAGGTGTGTGGAAGGGTTCTGTTTTATTTCAGTTGCAGTAGAACAGCCTTTTATCTTTTCTATTAAAAAAAAAATAAAATAAAAAGCTCTAATTGTTAAAAATGTTAGTCATCAATAGCTTCATTTCCACGTGCTGTATTGTTAACAGGGAAGGGTGCTCCTTTTGGTCTGGTAAACTTGTTTCTCTGTAATTTTAATTCTAATTTCACTTTTGGTGCCTATCATGTTCGGTTTGTTTCTGTTTTCTTTCTGTATTGTAAGTGCCTTCTATACTAAAATAAATGTTGTAATAAAAAGACTGGGTGCTGTGGTACTTCCTGGACACTTCACTTGGTAACTTCCAACTCTTTTATTCAATATTACAGAAATAGGATTTTTTCTCGTCCTATAAAATTTAGAGTAGGAGGAAAACAGGTTGAAAATAGGTCAGAAACACATTACACAAATGGTGTTTGTGTGGAGATTTCCTCTGCCAGCAATACAATCCTGACCAAAAAGGATCTGGTTAGGGCAGAGCTGACAGCTCTGTGGTCAGTGTGGTCACTGCCCCAAGGCTGCCTGAGCTCTTGGAGTGTTTGGGCAATGCTTTCAGCACAGGGTGGGATTCTTGGGATGCTCTGTGCAGGATCAGGAGTGGGATTTGATGATTCTTGTGGGTCCCTCCCAGCTCAGGGTATTCTTTTGTTGCCTTATGTTTGGTTGTGTCCTCCAGTGTAACAGGAGCACTGCCCCTATCCAATTTCTTCATGCAAATTTCTTCAGCAAGTCGCTGGACTGAGCAGATGTGTGTCACTAAGTCCAGATGTTAGTGACTCCCAAGGGTTTGTCTGCATCATGTGGAAATTGCCTTCAGGAATGAGAAGAAACTTTTTTTTTTTAACTTCCTCAGAGAGATAAATCATGCTCTTCTTTAAAGTCAAGTGAACACAATGTAGCCGTCAGCATAGTTTGAAGATATCTAAACAGTTTCCAAAAATAAAAGTTTTCAGGGTGAAGACCATGGGCGTTTAGCCACTGCTTTATCTCCCTGCATTCCATTTCTCCATCTGGCTGGCTGCTGGCCAGAGCTGCATGTGAGGAGTGAGGGATGTGTCTGCTCTGGCATCTGCTGCCCCATGTGAAGCCTCCCTTCCCTCTCTGTGTGTGGGGTGGGAATTTTGTTGATAAATGAGTTACAGAGGGGAGGAAAAGGGACAGAGAGAGGGGAAAAAATTTCCCTCCAGAGGGTGAGTCAGTGCATCCCAAGATAAATGTCTGCAGAGGAGGCACCAGCTCTGTCTGGTTCTCTCCAAGCTCAGCTGAGCTGTGCTGCTGTAGTGTGGAGGTGGGATGCCTTCCTGTCTGCTGGAGAGCTGGGAAGGATGGTAATATGTTGAATTTATTGCTGGTTTTCTCCCATTTTATCTCTTTTCATGCTGTTACTGAGTTGGAGAAGGAGTTGGGCTGCGGGAGGAGAGTGTAGCACACTTGACTGAAGAGAAATAAAAATTCTGTAAAACAGCTTCAGTCACTCAGAGCTCAGCCTCAAGGAGCCAGAGCTGATTTCCCACAGCCAGATCTGTTGCAAAGTGGAACCTGTGGAGAAAACCAAATCCTCTGGGCATGTCAGGCTGTGACACAGGAAAAAAGGAGTTGTTTTTTCTCTTCTGTGAAGAAATTTAGGAAGAAATTCTCAGTGAGAGGGTGGTCAGACCCTGGAAGGGGCTGCCCAGGGAGGTGGTGGTGTCCCTATCCCTGGAGGTGTTCAAGGAACAATCAGTGCCCTGGTCTGGGTGACAAAGTGGGGATCAGTCAATGGCTGGACGTGATGACCTGGGATGTCTTTTCCAGCCTAAATGATTCTGTGATTCCTGTGGCTTCTTTGTCATGGGACATCCAAGGGAAGGAAGCTGCTGTGCTGGTGGTCAGAGTTTCAGAGCTCCTTTTTCTGCTCTGTGCAGACAGAATGGTGATGGTGTCTGGCCTTGCTGAGCAGGGATCTGGGTCAGGCCAATCCCCCTCACTCCTCTGCTGCCATCACTCACCAGCAATCCAGCCTTTAAAGTGATGCTCATGTTCCAGAGACACTAAATTTAGCAGCTGTTTGCTAAGAGATGTTTAAAATTAGCAGCAAAGGCCACCCTGAGCATGTGACAAGGAGAGGTGGTGTCACCACGGGGCTCTGTGACCCTCCACGCTGCTCTCCCTTCAAGACCTGTGGCATTTTCATTCCAAGAGCTCAGTGATGAAGGTTGGTGGAAGGCAGATGGGGGTGCTGGGAAGGTAAGAGGCACCTAATTACTCAGAATTAATTAGGGATTGCTCCTCCTGGCTGGGGAGGGCAGCAGGTGGGAAGAGCAGAGTGCTGGCAGAGGTGGGGCTCCAAACTCTCCCATGGGTGATGGTGCCACAGAGGAATGGGCATGGCTGTCCTTGGCTGTCCTTTTCCTGGGTGATCCAGGAAAAAATCATCCACAAGATCTCATTAAAAAAATTATTAGGAAAAATTCCTTCATGCAAAGGGCTGTCCAGCCCTGGCACAGCTGCCCAGGGCTGTGGTGGTGTCTCTGTCCTTGGGGGGACTTAAAAGCCATGTGGAAGTGGCATTTGGGGACGTAGTGCCATTTGTGGGAGGAATGGTTCAACTCAATGGTGTCAGAATCTCCCAACCTAAACAATTCTGTAGTTCTGCTGCTTGAACTTGTAGCAAAAAAATGCTTTAAAAAAGAGGGTTTTTTTAAACAAAAGCTGAAGTGGATGCTCAGAGCCCCGACTGCACCAGGAGAGTGGTGGAATTAAGGGGCAGCTCCTGGCTTCTGCCTTTCTCCTTGCCCAAATCCGCGGTGAGCAGAGACCCCCGGTAGTGTCACCGTGTGGCCAGTCCCAGAATCACGGAATTAAGGTTGGAAAAGAGCTCTGAGCTCTCATCCAGCCTGGTTGTGGCTGTCCATGCACTGAGGGGACCATCCAAACTCTTCAGTAGCACATTTAAGGTCTCCAGCAGGATTTTCTGGCACAGGGCTGTGGATATTTGCAGAGTTTAGCCCTTTCCCCCTGACAGGATTGTCCCAGGATCCATACTGGGCTCTGAACTGTGCAAGTTTGGCACCAGCCAGGTTTTTCCAGGGGATTCTGATTATAAAATAGAGTAAAGGATGGGGCTTAGTGCCCAGGGAATTCCCCTGGTGCTGATTTATTTGCAAACAGACCCAGAGCAGAAAAGGAGAGACTGGGAGATTCTGAGACAAGCTCAGTGGAACAGCAGTGCTGGCAATGAGCAGGTGCTGGATCTGCAGGTGGTTAAAGGGATGGAAAATCTGGGTTCTGGCTCTGCACTTGGGAGGGTTGGATATTTTCTCCTCCTGGAGTGGCCCCTGAGGTGAGACCACGGAGTTCTCGGTGGCGCAGGGTCCGGAGCACTTCTGCAAGCTGAGCACACCCCGGGAAAGGTGATTTTGTGCTGCCATCTCGTGGCACTGAAATATTCCCGAGAAGTGGAAAGAATCGGACACTTGGCAGGAAATATCCTGCGAAGTGACACAGGAGGATGTGAAGGAAGGGCAGTGGGAGCCCCGAGGGGTGAGCACAGATATTATCCTTTATCAGTGAGCTCTGTTTCCATTCCTGGAGTGCCCGAGAAATCCCTGGAGGGCTGGCAGGAGCTGTGGAAGGTGGATGGAAGGAGCTGGATCATCTCCCAGCTCTCAGAGCCCACGTGTGTGAGGTTTTGGCCACCCTGCAGCCCCCTGGGTCACCCAGGGTTTGGTGTGTCGGGAATGTGGCTGGCTCAGGAGCCTCCCAACCCCCAGGGAATTCGGGTGTCCCTTTGGAGAAATAACTGATAAATCAGGTCCTGTGTGAGGGTCCAGCTGTGATGTGGTGGATAATGGAGGGTTTCTCTGAGTTTCAAGGATGTGGAGTCATGGAATGTTTTGGGTTGGGAGGGACCTTAAAGCTCATCTCATTCCACCCCCTGCCATGGGCAGGGACATCTTCTGTTGGAACCCTGGATGCTGAGAATTTTAGACTTTCTGTGCTGACAGGCACTGACCCCCAGGAGAACCCTGCATTTGAGGCCATGGAGAGGTTTCCAAAATGGAATGATAGAACTGGGATTGTGGGTGTGGACTTTGGATAGAAGTGTGTGATATCACAGGGTGGAAAACTTAAGAGTTTAAGGTTTTAGAATATAGTAATATATATAAAGCAAAATGGAGGTTTTAGGGCAGAGGCTGGTCCTTCTTCTTCACCTTCTTCTCCATGGGTTTGGGTGGTTTTGTGTAATTGGGTAAAAATGTCCACATTGTGGCCACGGGTGGTTGGTTATTGGGTTAAAAGTGAAAATAATTTAGGTGTCATTTCTTAATTGGACAGTTTATCTTTCAAAGGCCTTGTAGAGATAGGTGGGGCTCCATTTTTAGTTTGTTAGAGTGAAGTGCTGTAGAACTCAGGGTTTGTGAGACTGTAACAGAGACAAGAACTAACAAACATCTGAGTCCAAACAAGAAATTCCATCTCACACATTTAGTCCCTACCCTGGCAAAAAGAAGTTTATACTCAACAACCTTCCACTGGACAAACCACAAGGGGCGATAAACTGTTGTGAAACTTCTCCAAACCAAGGACTCTGACAGCAGCTACAACCTGATCCAATGCAAAACCCCCTCCAAAATCCTTTTGTGAAGCACAGGGAGAGATGTCCCAACCCAAGTTATCCTGGTGGGTTCACAGCGGGTGGTTTGCTGTGAGTGCCTGTAAGATGAGTGACACGAGTGGGAGAACAGCAAAAAATAATAATAATAATAATAAAAAAGAACGAAAAGGGGGAATTATGCCTGGAGAAGGAGGAACAGTGTCTCTTTTCTCATGGGCAGTGTGGCCCTGGCCAGGGTGGCTGCCTGAGGGTCATTTGTCAGGCATTTGGCAACTGAGCACTGCCAAGAGAAAAGACAACAGCAGAGGCAGGGGCTGGAAAAGTTGATTTATAAGGAGAGAGATTAAAAAAAAAAATAAAAATAGTGGAGCTAAATATGTCATGTTTGGCTGGGCAGGGGGTGAGGGCTGAGCTGGTAGATGCCAGGAACTGGGAGGGGATTTGGGATACTCGGGGGAGGATTTTTGGTTGTTGTGGATGACGTGGGTGGGTGCAGATGCTGGTTTAGCCAGGAGAGAGGGCACTCCCCCATGCTGAGATGGAAACACGGATATACAGCGGGGCTGTGCTCCGAGTCACCAGCTGAGGGCTGTAAAACTCCAGGAAACTCCGGCACAGCAGCAGCAAAGCAAACCTTCCCTGCCCTGCCCTGCCTCGCTTCATTTGCAGCACAGCTGCAAACCCTGAATGCCCCTGCTCGCAGGTGACTCTCCTTCAAACTCCCGATGGATGCTTCCTTCCTGCTTCCAAATCCAAATGGGTGCTTCCTTCCTGACCTGGGGATGTTCAGTCCATCCTGGTGACACCTGGATGTGCTTGAGCTCATAAATACAAGCAACAATCTCTGTTGGGTTGAATTTTTTTGATGACAACCAGCGTGCTCCCATGTGGAAGGAGCAAAAGATTCCTGCAAAAGGCAGGAATCATGGAATATCCTGAGCTGGGACACACAAGGATCATCCAGTCACAGACACCCCAACAATCCCACCCTGTCCATGGGAGCGTTGTCCAAACTCTCCTGGAGCTCTGCCAGCCTCGGGGCTGTGCCCATTCCCTGGGCAGTGCCCAGCACCCTCTCGGGGAAGAACTTTTTCCTAAAATCCAACCTAAACCTTCCCTGGGACAGCTCCAGCTGTTCCCTTGGGTTCTGTCGCTGTCACAGAGCAGAGAGCAGAGCTGTCCCTGCACTGTCCCTCAGGAGTAGCTGCAGACCCCAGCGAGTGTCCCCTCCGTGTCCTCCAGACCCCACCCAGTCCTTCCCTGCCACCTTTTCTCACCTGGCCCTTGCTTCCCCTTCCTCGCTCACCTGAGCATATCTGAACCTCCCTCACACGTCCATATATATAAATACACTCCTAATGTATATATACACTCATATTCATTATCTATTTTTAATGTAGAAATATATTTTGATCTAAAATATAGGTACATTTTAAAGATCATATGTAGAATTCTATGTAAAACTTCTGTGGAATAAAATTTTAATATAGGATTATTATATACCCAAACATATACATACATATATGCATTATATGTAGAATTTTATGTAAAATTTTTATAGACTATATAAAAATTATATAAACACATATATAAACACACTCCTAATGTATATATACTCATATTCTTTATTTTTAATGTAGAAATATATTTTGATCTAAAATATAGACACATTTTAAGGATCATATGTGGAATTCGATGTAAAATTTCTATAGAATAAATAAATTTTAATATAAGATTATTATGCACACATAAAAATATAAATATATTCTAGATAAATGTCGAAATAGAGAAGTATTTAAATATAAATATGAAATCTATAAATTTATAAAAATATAAAAATATAGAATAAATATAAAATATGGAATAAATATATAATATAAATAAATTTAAAATAAAATAAATATAAAATATAAATATATAAAATATATAAAGATATATAAATAGATAAAATACACAGGCAGGATCCCTTCCCTGCAGCCCCCACCCTCCTGCTGTCCCTCAGCCTGCTCGCTGTCATGTCCTTGCTATGCAGCAACGTCACTGCAGCCACGCCTGCTGCTCCAGGACAAATATTTCCACTGGGAAATGCAGGAGTGGGAGAGGAGGAGCCTTGCTGAGGGCACTGCTCAGCCCTGCTCTGGGGACAGCTGGGACATTCTACTGAAACGGAAATTTTAAGGAATTTAGAGATTTTAGAGAGTTTTTGTCCGTTACAGTTGGATATCGGTATTAGATCAATATTTTTTAATAAATTGCTACATGTTCTTCTCGACTCACCTCAACTCAGCTGGGCTGGGAAAGGTTTTCTTTTCCTGGAGGATTTGGGTCACCATGGATGTGCCAACCCACTCTCCCTGTCCTCGCAGGGAACAGAGGTGGGAGTTCCTCTGTGGGTGAGGAGAGGGAGAGAGGGCAAGTGACAAGGTAATTTAGAGCTTTCCCTCTCCATTTGGATGGGATTTTGGAAGAGAGATCTCCAAGAGGCAGGGGCTCTGGAGACAATGGCAGGAACATGAGCTGCTGGATGGAATTGCCACCAGGAAGAAATGCAGTTTTTCACTGGGCAGGTGTTCTTGCTCCACATTTCAGTGAGAAATTTTCACAGAATCACAGAAGGGCTTGGGCTGGAAAGGACCTTAAAGCCCATCAAGTCCCATCCCATGCCATGGGCAGGGACGTTTTCCACTGTCCCAGGGTGCTCCAAGCTCTGTCCAGCCTGGCCTTGGACACTTCCAGGGATCCAGGGGCAGCCACAGCTTCTCTGGGCACCCTGTGCCAGGGCCTGCCCACCCTCACAGTGAACAATTTCTTCTTAATATCTAATTTAATTCTCTCCTCTTTTACTTTTAAACCATACCTGTTGTCCTACCACTATCTGCCTGTTTTAAAAGCTTCTCTTTTTTCACAATCTGCCTTTAACTACTTCCATGAATGCAGCACCTCCTGGTCCATGGAATGACAATCCCTGCTCCTCTGCTTCCATTGTTAAAAAATAGTGGTTTTCTTTTTTTGATTTCACATCCCTTCCTTCCAGTGGCTGTCATCTCAAAATGCCAGGGGCACGTGGGTGGTGGCAGCCCCTCTGGAGCCCCGTGCCTGCCTGGGAGAGGCTGTTTGCTTTTGAGAGCCACAAGTGCTGCTGCTCTGAGCAAACACAAGCTTTAGATGCTTGATCACAGCACTGGCCCTTTTCCAGGCAGTCAAAAACCCCTGGTAGCATCAGCCCTGTGAAACATTTGGCAGCTTCTCTGCATAGTTTGAATCATTCATGGAAGAGCAAAGATATTCTTTGCTGGAATTTTTTTTCCTTTTTTTTTTTTTCCCTGACATAGGCAGTTTCTGGTGAATCTGCTCTCAATTTTGTCCCTTCACATGTGATTATTCAGCTTTCTTCAGTGATGGCTTTGGGCAGGGAGCTGGACTCGATGATCCTTCTGGATCCCTTCCAAGTGGAGATATTCCGTGATTCGGTGTGGGATGCAATCAAAATGTTGGATTCCCTCTCATGTACCTGGCAGGGAACTGGCCCCTCTGGGGTGTCTCTGGTTTAATCTGGTGGGATTTTGTGATGTCCATGTCACAGCAGGTCCTTCAGTGCCAGGAAACAAGATCTCTTTACAATCCTTGGCTCTGCTTTATCCTTTGGTCTCATTCCACCTCAGTGCCAGGGCAAGAGCCGAGGTGCTCGTGGAGTTCTGGGTGCAAGGAGACCCCAAATCATGCACATTTGAATGATTTCCAGGTTGTTAGTGTAGGAGTGGAGGAGGGATGGTGGCCTGGAGCAGACCTTGCTTATTGTGGAGGTGAGAGATAAAATGGATGCTGGGGAAGAAATTTGGGAGTGGGAGATTTTCCCAATCCCTGCATGAATGGAGAGTATTCTGAGCACCAGCAAGGTTTTGAAAGGAGGTAGAGAGAGAAGGAAAGGTGCTGGTGTGGCTCAAACCTCCTAATTAAAGAAAGACTTGAGCCAGCCACAACTCAGAGAGACAAAACATTGGGAGAGATCAGGATCAGTGAGCTCTGATGTGGGAATGCCCACAGCCAGCCCTCCCAGAGATCAGAACAACTGTCAGATTTTCATTTCTTTCCTTTGGAGCTGATTTTTCCGCAGCTGAGTGCTGCATTTTGGGCCTCTATTGAGCTGCAACTCTCTTAGATCAGAGCCCTCCAGGAACTGGAGCCACCTTTCTTCTCAGCTCAGAGTCATTAAGGAGGATAAAGAGGGGGAGAAGGACATGAAAAATGAAATTGTGCACCTCATCAATGAGAGCCACATAACCAGCCCCAGGTGACCAGGGACAAGGGTGATGTGATGGAAGTGTGAGCTAACTTCTGTTTTTACACACCTGAGCACATATTGCTGCTTGCTTTGCATGAAAACCACACTTTCAAAAGAGAAAACAAGAAAGAATTTATAGAAAACAAAAAAAAAAAAGGAGAGAAAAAATAAATTTTCTTTCTGAGTAACTGTGTGTGTATATAGAGGATATGGAAGTGCTTTTATCATAAACATCAATTACAATAAATAAGACCATTTTTCACATCACTGGGGAGGCGATGAGGATGTATTAGCATAAAAGTGACTCAGTCTCTAAGTCTAGATGCTTCTGAGTGCACCACATTTATTTTGCACTTTCAATGGCAAATTTCACTTCCAGTCATCAGCATTTTTTTTTCCTAGCTGATGATATTTACTCACTTTTTTTTTTTTTGGTTGTTTTTCTGGAGAGAGCGAGAAAAATCCAGCCGAGGGATGCATTTTTGGTTAACTTTCTCCATTTCCTGGGTAAATGCTCTTTGTGCCCTCAGACCCTGCTGGGGCTGGAAATGTGAGCTTGATGTCACCCACGTGGGGTGTCCTGGAGAGGGGAGTCACAACCAGCTCCTGCTGTGCTTCACGGACTCCTCTCCTCTCTCCTGGCACCCAGCATAAATACCAAGACTCAAACATAAATATTGGGATATCAGGGTTGGAGGGTCTTTCCCTTGGAAACACATCACTTGACCTTGGTGCCCTTTCAGCTTCTGACCCTTCTGACGATGGGAAAGGTGGAACAAAAAGCTCTGACCAGCCAGAGCAAATTTGGGTGATGAAAACTGAGGTCATCCCTGATTTATGAGCACCGTCGGGGTGCAGGGTGTGCCGATCTCCAGAGCACATCTGAAATGAAACAACAGCGATTGTTTCACTGCATTCTCCCCCTGATTGCAAACAAATCAAAACCAGCAGGGGAGAAGAGCACTTTTACTTTTTTTTTTTTTTTTTTGGTTATCTTTTTAATATCCTGGATGGCAGCCAGTATTTCTCAATGAAGTATCTTTAAAATTGTGCCCAGCCAAGTCTGGCTGTTTGAGGAGTGTATGAACAGCTGCTCTGAGGCCTGATAAGAGCTGCTGCTTCTGAGGCTCTTCAGAGCCTCTAATCTGGTTGTTTCTCTCCAGGAGAAAATGTAAAGCTCTTCCCTCTGCACCTCATGGAAGAAGGGATGGCATTTCACACCGTAGCCTCAGAGAAATTTCACTCAAGACAAATGGTGGCCTACAGAAAAACCCATCTCCTAAAGCTGGAGGCCTCACACAGATGGGATCTATTTTCCAAAGGATCGTAGCACTGAGGAATTCATGACGTTGGAGGTGTCTAATTCAGTCCTTTGCTCAACACTGGGCCAATATCAAGTTGCCCAGGGTCTTGTTGTGGGTAGTTTCAGGTATCTCCAAGGTGTAGCTGCACAGTCCTTCTGGATCCCTGGCCCAGGGCTGCACTACTTTTTATTTGTTTATTTGGAATTCCCCTTGTTGGGTGTTGATCCCATCACCTCTGAGTGCCTCAGGCTCTGCATTCTCTGCACCCCCAGTGTAGCAGGGCAGCAGATATCCACCTAAAACCTTTTCTCTGGAGTGGATGAACCCAGCTCCCTCAGCATCTCCTTGAGTGCAGCCTCCAAACTCCTGACCATTACTGTGGCCTCTGGTCTCCCTTGTCCGGGTCGCCTGGCACAGCAGCCTGGCCTTCCAGGAAAGTGGCATCCTTATCCAAAACTGTCCTTATCCCAGAGAAATCTCCTGGAGACCTGCTGATCTCCAGGATGGAAGCCCAGATGTCTCCCCTGGATGGGGAGGCATAATACTGCTTTAACTTTGTTTTTTTTTTTTCATTGATTAATTATGGCCTATGCAATTGCTAAGGTCCTTTTTCTTTCTCTTTCATTTTCTGTCCCCTTTTCTTTTCAACTCATGCTGATATTCTGGCTGCTGTGTTTGATCTGAGACTCTCAGAGTAAGAGGTTTACCCAGATCCTCTTTCAACCTGTCTCAGAATGAGCTCCAGAGCTGGGAGCCTTTTCCTCCTTTTGTTCTGCACTCAGCCAAGAAATTCCAATTTCATTTGAAGATATTTCATAATCCATTTTCAGTTATTTTGATACTTTATCCCTCCATTAGATATTACCTCTTGTAGAAACCTGGGGTTTGGAATATTTTGAAGCTCTGTTAAATATTTCTAACCCAATTCAATTATGGATTTTGGTTGGGTTTTTTTCCTATTTACTTTAATTTTTAAAAGATATAAACTAATCCTGAGTTGTGTATGTTCATGTCTATCATTCTGTTCTGTTCATGCCTGTTCATTCTGTCTGCCCATGACTTTTTTTTCCCTGTGTTGCTAGTGGTATTTTCAGAAATACATTGACACAAACCTTTTCTTGTTTAAAATAAATAAACAAACAAATTATTTTACTTTGCCTTTGCCTGTCACATTGGATTTTGCTATTAAACTGCCCATTGCACCCGTGGAAAAAAAGTATTTGATTGTGAGAAGCTGGAATGTGAGATATACTGTACACAGTATCCATCTGCTGATGGCCTTTGAAAAACCTCTCCTGTGATATTATTTCCTCTTCCACTTTGCTTTCCCATATAGTCAGTACTGACTTCCTTTATAAAGGTTTATTTGTGTTTACAGCCTTGTTTCTACATTCAGCAGTTTATCCTGAAAAAGTTCCCCTCCCTCTAAGCTGTCATGGGATAAGGGTAAAAGGTGGAATAAAGATTTGATAACAGGTGGAATAAACAGAGAAGAAGCAAAAAAAAGAGTATGATTAAAGTAATTTCTGACACTGGACAGAGTTTATTAGGTCCCACAATTGTTGCTGTATTCCATAAAGACCTGGGGAAAAGTGTGAATAATGAAGTTTGGTGACAATCCTTGGTTATTCAGGGCAGTCAGAACTAATGCTAATTGTGAATATTTGTGTGAGAGATGTCTCCTTATTGGATCAGCAGGTGGTGAATTTAATGCTGAGGTGGTCGTGCACTCAGGAGAAGGCAGCAGCACCCAGGGAAGGGCTGCTGGAATGGGAACCTCAGCTCTGTGGTCAGAAAGGCCAAAAAAAAAATTGTAGGGATTGCTTGGAAAGGAATTGTAAATAAAGAAAAATATCATTGTTCCATGTGCATGATGGTGTTATGAATGTAATAACATCCCTGGAGGAGCTGCTACTGAAATAGTCAGGTTATCTTTGGCCACTTGTTCCTAAAAAGGAGGGAACAGACCTAGAAAAGGTCAAGGAAAGGAGGGAATTGAGAGGTGTGGAAAAATCTCCTGTTCAGATAGGCTCGGATCTGCATCCCTGGAAGTGTTCCAGGCCAGGCTGGACAGGGCTTGGAGCAACCTGGGGCAGGGAAAGATGTCCCTGCCCATGGCAGGGGGGTGGAATTAAATGATTTTTAAGGTCCCTCCCAACACAAAAAATTCTGGGATTCTGGGACAGGATTCCTTCATTGGAAAAGGGATGGTGAGGCTGGACAGAATGGTTTATAATTTGTGAATTAATTATACACATCCGTGGACAGCAGATGGGAAGCAGTTGTCGCCACAGAATGGCTTTGATCCTGAATGTACATGTGTGATGAAAAAGAAATTACAAATATCCAGTGATTTGAGGCCCATTGGTGACCCCTT